>RWGZ01001076.1:243658-257230 GCA_009725065.1 Utricularia reniformis
AGACAGAATCAAAGAGGAGGAAGGAGAGGCAATAACCATCGTGGTCGCGGCAGGTATCAGCCGCAAAGGAATCAGCAGGGGTATGGATATGACGCTTATCCACCGGCCCCGGCAAATCAACAAGCACTACCTCCTCCTCCTCCGGTTGGCCCCAACCAGGGTCAACCTATTTTGAATATTGAAAATGGCCAACCAAGATGGGGAAACTTAGGCCCCAACATTATGACTATCGCCGGGGGAAAGAGTGTCGGCGATTCGAACCGCTCC
Organism: Utricularia reniformis; assembly: GCA_009725065.1. Lineage (NCBI taxonomy): Eukaryota > Viridiplantae > Streptophyta > Magnoliopsida > Lamiales > Lentibulariaceae > Utricularia > Utricularia reniformis. The sequence continues at coordinate 243,926 of RWGZ01001076.1, forward strand.
CGCAAACGCTCTTATCAGGCGTTACATCAGAAGGGGCGCTTTATGGAAGTAAATATGGTCCAGTTGACAGATTTGGACAAAATGACGATCTCTTTCGGACCTGAGGATTTATCTGGGGTTTTCTCCCCACAATATGATGCACTAGTTGTCTCTCCCGTTATTGCTAATCATCCCGTCTCACGAGTCCTAGTGGACACCGGAGCTGCTACCAATATTTTGACTCTGGCAGCTTTTGAACAGATGGCATTGAAAGGAACCACCCAACTACAACCGGTGCACACAAAATTAGTTGGTTTTAATAACAGTGTTGTTGCTGCTGAGGGATCTGTTTTTCTGCCGGTGACTTTGGGCGATCCCGAGATATCAAGAACTTTGATGGTGGAATGTGTAGTGGTGGACCTCCCTATACTCCCATATAATGCAATTCTTGGGAGAAGTTGCTTAAACTTATTCTGAGCTGTGGTGTCTCAACCGCACTTGATGATGAAGTTCCCAACGCAACTAGGGGTTGGAAAGATGAAGGGAGATCAGGAACTGTCACGATCATGTTATAATGTGATGTGCAGGAGTGGTATGGATGGGACGAAAGCAAAGTCGAGCGTTTGTATGGTGGAATTCTCGTCTGATGAAGTTATCGAAACGAATGACGGACCCTCTCTTAGGAAGTATAAAGAGAACGACATGAAGATGGAGCCTTTGGGAATCAAGACAGTGCCTTTATTTCCCGGCAATCTTGAAAAGACAGTGACAATCGGTTCCGAGTTGTCGCCAGAGTTTGAGAAGGAGGTAATTTTTTTTTGCAAAGTAATATAGATGTTTTTGCTTGGTCTTGTCAGGATTATGTGGGGGTTGATCCCCAAGTCTGTTCTCATAGACTCAACGTTAACCCATATGTGCGATCAATTTATCAGAAGAAGAGGAAGTTTTCCCCTGAGAAAGAGAGGGCGATTGATGAGGAGGTGGAAAGTTTGCTGCAGACAGGATTCATATAGCCTGTTAGATACACGGATTGGGTCGCGAATCCAGGTGTGGTCCCAAAGACGAGTGGTGGCTGGAGAGTTTGCATCGATTTTACTGATTTAAATAAAGCATGCCCTAAGGATCCGTATCCGCTGCCGGCCATTGACATGATGGTGGATGCGGCCTGTGGCTTTGAATTGCTTAGTATGTTAGATGCCTTTAAGGGATATAACCAAATTTTCATGCATTGTGAGGACAAGTTGTTTACCTCATTTATGACAAAAAAAGGCATTTTTTGTTATAGATTTATGCCATTTGGGTTGAAAAATGCTGGGGCCACCTATCAACGTTTAATGAATTCGATGTTCAAAGATATGATCGGAAAGTCTTTGGAGGTTTATATCGACGATATATTAATAAAGAGTAAACATGGGGATAATCACATCCAGTATTTGAATGATTGTTTTGGGGTGCTGAGAAAGTATAGAATGAAATTGAATCCGCTCAAGTGTGCTTTTTGTGTGAAAGGAGGCAAATTCCTCGGCTTTATGGTATCTGAAAGAGGAATTGAGATGAATCCGGATAAGATAACAGCTATCCAAGAAATGACCCCTCCGACGACTGTTAGGGAAGTTCAAAGGCTAACTGGGAGGTTAGCCTCATTAAATCGCTTCATCTGCAGAGAGAAGTTTGCCGTTTTTTAAGGTTTTGCGTAAAACGAATCTTTTGTATTGGGACGACGAATGTAGCAGGGCTTTTGAGAGTTTTAAAGACTATCTGAGTAAACCACCATTTATGTTTCCACCATCTCCTGGAGAATCGTTCGGTTTATATTTGTTAGTGACAAAAGAGGCAGTGAACGCCGCGTTGGTCAGACTTAGCGACAGAGAATACAGACCGATATATTATGTGAGCAGGAAATTGCAAGGAGCGGAGTCCCGATATACTGATTTAGAGATATTCGTATTAGCCCTGATTGTCGCCTCAAGGAAATTGAGGCACTATTTTCAAGGACATCATATTGCAGTCTTGACAGATCAGCCTATCCGAAGCGTGTTATCAAAGATTGATGCCTCTGGTAGGCTAGCAAAGTGGAATATCGAATTGGGCCAGTATCAGATAGAGTATATCTCCAGGCGAGCATTAAAGGCCCAAGTATTAGTGGATTTCATAGTAGAGATGACTCGGTCGGAGGAATTGGGTATTCAGGAGTATTGGGACGCCTTTGTCGATGGATCGGTATCTGCCGGGCGAGCCGGTATTGGTGTTTATTTTAAAGAAAGGAAATCTGGTGAAGAACATGAGTATGCTGTAAAGTTGCGCTTCCCTGCAACTAACAACGTCGCCGAGTATGAAGCCTTGATATTTGGTATTAACTTGGCAGTGGAAATTGGAATCGTTCGTTTGCATGCTCATTCTGATTCGCAGTTAGTGGTGAACCAATTTGCAGATACTTACTCCACCAAGGGGAACCATTTGTGCAGGTATTTGGAAAAGCTCAAAGAGGCGGCTAAGAATCTTAAGATGTTTACGCTTACATATATCCCGAGGGAGGAAAACACGCGTGCAGACGGTCTTGCAAAGGCGGCGACGATTTTAGAACTCTCGGATGAGTCGAAGATAACAACAATGATCCATTACCAGCCCTCTGTCAGTCCATTGGAGAAACAGACGGCCGAGGTGGCTAATTTGGAACTTTCGAATGAGACATGGTTTTTAGTGGATGCCGTAACCGACGAGCCATCATGGAAGGATGCTATTGTGAATTATCTAATCAAGAGAGAATTGCCTACCGACGAAGGCGAGGCCCGAAGAACTATGCAAAGAGCTACAAATTTTGTCTATGTGGATGATAAGCTGTATAAGAAGAATTTCGGAGGCCCATATCTTCGATGTTTGTCCCCAGTACAGGCAAAGGCCGTTATAGAGGAAGTTCACGCTGGGGACTGTGGTGATCATTCAGCAGGTCGATCCTTGGCGAACAAGGTTAAGAGGGCCGGTTATTTTTGGCCAACATTGGTGAAAGATTGTGTGAATTTTGTTCGGGCTTGTTCCGCTTGTCAGTTCCACTCAAACGTGCATCATGTACCGAGAGCTAATATGAAACCTTTACCGACAACATGCCCTTTCGATATGTGGGGCATCGATATTTTAGGACCATTTCCGAAGGCACCTAGCCAAAAGAAGTTCTGCATCGTGGCTGTGGAGCATTTCTCTAAGTGGATAGAGGTTGAAGCTGTATCACGCGTTCGGGAACAGGAAGTTATCAGTTTCCTTTGGAGGTATATCGTGTGTCGATTCGGAATTCCTAGGATTTTGGTATCAGATAACGGAACGCAATTTGCCGGAAAGAGGGTTAATGAATGGTGTGAGAGTTATGGAATTGAACAGCGGTTTACCTCCGTGGCACACCCAGAAACAAACGGGCTTACAGAGGTTATCAATCGTATTATCTTACAACAGCTGAAAACACGGATAGATGAATCCAAAGGCTCTTGGGTGGATGAATTGCATAATGTGATGTGGGCATATCGGACATCACCGAGGTCCACTACCGGATTCAGCCCTTTCTCTTTGGTATATGGCTCTGAGGCCGTGTCTCCGGTTGAAGTGACTATTTTATCGGAAAGAGTTATCGCTTATGACGAGGTGTTGAACGAGGATATGAGAAAGTTGGACCTTCACTGTATTGATGATATCCGCGATAGAGCCGCAATACGAATGGAGGTATGTAAAAGGCGGATGGCTAAGAGGCACGACAAAGGCGTTCGACCTATGTTGTTAAAAGTTGGAGACTTGATTCTTAAGAAAGTGGAAGTCTCAAAGCATGTTGGCAAGTTGGATCGAAAGTGGGAAGGACCGTACAGAGTAACGGCCGTAGTGAAGGAAGGAACGTACAAAATCGCAAATATGAGCGGGGAGGAGCTGCCACGGACATGGCATATTTCCAATTTGCGCAAGTATTATGTATAGACGTGACTGATTGATCTTTTTGAAAATAAAAATTTCCCCTCTTTTTGTGATCATATTCTAATTTTTTAAGTATCTTTTTTGACGACATGAATACAATCGACTAGGGGACTGGTAAGGTAGGAGTAGGTCCATTGCGTTTTAGTACGAAGGAGGATGGAATAATTTAAATAAGTTAAATTAGAAACGCAATGTACTACATGCCTTATAGTCGATCATTTTCAAACTCGTCAAATTAAATACTTTGTCAAAATATTTTGAACATGATGAGTCTTCCTGTCCGCGGCAGAACCGTCTGTACATAATGACTGTTGGAATATGTTAAGAGGCCTGTTTGTTGTGATGTATATTTCCGTGGCAAATCAGGGTGCAAGTATATACCTGACTCCTCCATGACACGCCGACGGGGGTCGCGCCCTCGCCGGAGGCTGGTCCTTTTCAGCATGGCATCGTCTTATGGACGGGCCGAATGACACCGTTTTATGAACGGGTCGAAAGTGCGATGGCACCGTCTTATAGACGGGCCGAATGACACCGTTTTATGAACGGGTCAAATGTACGACGGCGCGGTCTTATGGACGGGCCGAGTAAGTGTGATGGCCCCGGGTGCCAGTATATACCGGCGGCGAGAGTATGATGGCCCCGGTGGCAAAGATATATTGGTGAACGCAGAACGGTTGACTTATTTTGAGTATCTACTCATTTCATAGAGGCATTCGCCTTAGAGTTATCGCTGACCTATACAAGCTCCGCTACACTGGGGACTTCTACGCATCCTGATTATTATTATATGCGCTATTGTTGCGCATCCATATCGGAGATTCACATATATCCTTAAGAACTCGAAAGGTTACCTCTTGATGTGGATTATTCGGTATTATATAATTTCTTGAAGAATGTGGCGAGAAAATTAAGTTGAGAAGAGAAGAATTTGCATTATTCAGAGTATGGTTCTTTATTCAAAGTACAGTGGAGAAATTAAAAGGAAAAACGAAGATCAATTTCACATATAAAAAGGGGAATACAAAATGCGGAGAGTACAAAACTGAAGAAAACAGATATGAAAGTTTATTTCTTCCTCTTGGAGCCCGAACCTTCACCGGTCTCGCTAGGGCGCTTTCTTACCAGCTTAATTGTCGACGAGGGAGGATGAGTCTCTTTTTCTTTAGTCCCCGCAACGGGCAACTTCTCGGGAATAAAGCTCGCCATCTCGACCTCATGGCGCTCCCGAGCCCCTGTCACACTAGCAGGAACGTATAAGGGGGGGTCACGTTGACCCATCACCTCCTCGTCTTTAAGAATGTCTCCCACGAGGGGACCCACCGGTTCCGGGAATAATGTGGCCAACCTCCGAAACGCGTCCACCGATGGGCCCTCCTCGGGTATTTTGACCTCCTCTGAGTATAGTTGCTGGTGCAAGTCTTCCTCCAAGTTGAATTGGAGCGCCCCGAACGGATCCCCCGAGCAGTCGAGCTTATCTTCCGCATCCACAGGCTCGAACTTGCCGAATAGACTGGGATCAAGTCTTTCCCTCTCTTCAGGAGTTAGGGATATGCCCAAGATTCTTTGTGTCTGGACGCTCCCTCTAAAAAAATATAGAGCAGACGAGGTTGCATTAGCTAGGGCCGCCAGGTTTCTGAAAGTCGGAGAATGCGCTGTATACTCCCAGATCAGTTTCCGGAAACAATCGTTGATCTGGGACGGCAACCTAGCAGCTCGAGCCCGAAGACGGTCCACGGTAGACTGGAGAGAACCATTCTTTAATTTCAATTCCTTATTCTCCTCCAGGGCCTTCCCGAGAGCCTTCCTATCAGCATTGTTGGCATCCTTGACCTTCTTTAATTTTTCTTCGGTCTCAGCTTGGACTTCCCTCAGCTTATCTTGAGCGTATTTCTCATTCGTCTTGAGAGTNTGATATTACCCGGGTATATTTCTTGCACTTATCAATACCCGGGGACTCGTCCGACACTTTTATTGGTATTTTCGGTATTTTTGGTATTTTCTTCGTATGGCGTTCTCAAGTGGTTTTCTCACAATTCTGGCCCGCTAGGCCCCATATAAAGTCTCTGTAAGCATTTTGAGATGTTTCGGGTCATTTCGGCCCCAGACGGGGCCAGGGGTATTTTCGTAATTTGCCACCCGAGAGTACACCGGTCAGGTGCGATGATGTTATGTGGCCGCATATTTGCTATCTGGAAGCAGTGGATTATTCTACGGGGTCCTCCAGTATTTTCTCATCAATATCCTCGCCTAATTCTTGATCGAGACGCATTTCCGAAGATATATTGCGGAACGGTATTTTTTTTAATTTAACTGGATATTAGTTGAGGTGTCTTGGGCTTAGTCTAATGAAGTTGGACTCTTGGGCCTAGGCTTGTGTTTTGGGCTACATTTCTCTATAAATAAAGGTCCTAATAATTGAGAAAAGGGTTGGATCCTTTTCGCATCTCCAAAGGCAAGACTTTCACTCGAAATCGCGAGATTTCAACACTGCAGCTCCTTCTCGCGAGATTTCGTACCAAATCTCGCGGCCAGCCCCTTCTCGCGAGAGATCAGACCAAACGTCGCGATCGAGCCAAGCCTTAGCCCAGACCCGCGACATTTCGCACCAAACCTCGCGACTGGCCTCCTCTCGCGAGTTTTTCAACCATTTATCGCGACCAGGCTTGCCACAGCCCTGTCCCGCGACATTTCGTTATATTTGGCCTTTTGGAGTATATTTGATCGTCTTTCGATCCGTTATCATCCATATTATCGTTATAATCTCGATGTAATTGTTTTACTTGACTATTATAGTAAAAACCAAGGTAGAGCTTCGTTCTACCGGCGGCGAAAGTATGATGGCCCCGGGTGCAAGTATATACCGGCGGCGAGAGCGTGATGGCCTTGGTGCAAGTATATACCGGTGGCGAAAGTATGATGGCCCCGGGTGCAAGTATATACCGGTGGCGAGAGTGTGATGACCTCGTTTGTAAGTGTATACCGGTGGCAAAGATATATTGGTGAACGCAGAACGTTTGACTTATTTTGAGTACCTACTCACTTCATAGAGGCATTCGCCTTAGAGTTATCGCAAACCTATACAAGCTCCGCTACACTGGGGACTTCTACGCATCCTGATTATTATTATATGCGCTATTGTTGCGCATCCATATCGGATTTTCACATATATTCTTATGTGAAAGAACGGTTATTTCTCGACGTGGATTATTCGGAATTATATATCTCTTGAAGAATGTGGCGAGAAAATAAAGTTGAGAAGAGGAGAATTTGCATTATTCAGAGTATGGTTCTTTATTCAAAGTACAGTGGATAAATTAAAAGGAAAAACGAAGATCAATTTCATATATAAAAAAAAGGAGAATACAAAATACGGAGAGTACAAAATGGAAGAAAACAGATATGGAAGTTTATTTCTTCCTCTTGGAGCCCGAACCTTCACCGGCTCGCTAGGGCGCTCTCTTACCAGCTTAATTGTCGACGAGGGAGGATGAGTCTCTTTTTCTTTAGTCCCCGCAACGGGCAACTTCTCGGGAATAAAGCTCGCCATCTCGACCTCATGGCGCTCCCGAGCCCTTGTCACACTAGCAGGAACGTATAAGGGGGGGGTCACGTTGACCCATCACCTCCTCGTCTTTAAGAATGTCTCCCACGAGGGGACCCACCGGTTCCGGGAATAATGTGGCCAACCTCCGAAACGCGTCCACCGATGGGCCCTCCTCGGGTAGTTTGACCTCCTCTGAGTATAGTTGCTGGTGCAAGTCTTCCTCCAAGTTGAATTGGAGCGCCCCGAACGGATCCCCCGAGCAGTCGAGCTTATCTTACGCATCCACAGGCTCGAACTTGCCGGATAGACTGGGATCAAGTCTTTCCCTCTCTTCAGGAGTTAGGGATATGCCCAAGATTCTTTGTGTCTGGACACTCCCTCTAAAAAAATATAGAGCAGACGTGGTTGCATTAGCTAGGGCTGTCAGGTTTCTGAAAGTCGGAGAATGCACTGTATACTCCCAGATCAGTTTCCGGAAACAATCGTTGATCTGGGACGGCAACCTAGCAGCTCGAGCCCGATGACGGTCCACGGTAGACTGGAGAGAACCATTCTTTAATTTCAATTCCTTATTCTCCTCCAGGGCCTTCCCGAGAGCCTTCCTATCAGCATTGTTGGCATCCTTGACCTTCTTTAATTTTTCTTCGGTCTCAGCTTGGACTTCCCTCAGCTTATCTTGAGCGTATTTCTCATTCGTCTTGAGAGTGTCGATCGATTGCTAAAGAGCATGCCTTTTCCCAATGTGAAATGCCGCACACTCCGTCAACTCGCTACGATGAGCCCGGTTAAGAGCTTCGATCGCCTTGTTATTTTCTTCCCGGAGCGCCGCCATCTCTTGGGCATGTTTTTCCCGCTGATTCTGCATCAATTTTTCGGCGGCCTTCTTCGTCTGCTCCCCTATTATATCCGGGCTGTCATGCTCCGAATGCCTGAGCATGCAGTACTCCCCTATTGCGGCTGCGGTGCTCATCTCCACAACCGTCCGCTCCATCTGAAAGAAAAGCAAAAACAACGAGAAAACATGTAAGATACGAATGAAACAAAGAGTAAGTAACAATGGCCGATCTGATTACAAACCTCTCCCATCATGCGACGCGCGGTCGCAAACTGGCTCATCAACCGACCGAAGTCGGTAAATACCGTGTGGTCATCTCGTCCACGCGGCGGTAGTGACGGATTTCTTTCAAAATACGTCAAGGCTGGTCTATTGGAAACACTATCACCCCTCGGAATCCGAAAGGTGACTCCATCTTTTATTAGTATCAGGCCAGCCTGACGTCCCATCTCGAGCCATTCCTTCACTACGTGTTTCGGTATATCTCTAATTCGGAAGGCGTCGAGGAACTCGGCAGTTAACCCACTCTTCCTAACGGGTTCCGCAATCTCCAAAACAGTGGGGCCCTCCACCGGTCTTTTCCCTCTGTCCGATGAAGCTCCTTGATTTGTTCTTTCCTTCCGACGGGCCTCCCGGACAATCTCCTCCACCAGCGGGTCTATCGATTGACCCCCGCTTATTTCGCCCTCTTCGTCATCTCCGACAATGTCCACTAGTGTCTCGGCGAAGTCGTACATCCCTTCGTCGGGGGAAAACTCTCTAGCGGTAAGCTCTAACCGCCGAGACACAGGAATTAAATCTTCAGGGCTCTTGGGGGCCTCTGTAGCCGGTTCATGTCCTGCGGACTCCTGATTCTCAGTTACCGGAGCAGGTGGTGTTGGAGTAGCCGGTTGGGCCTCTTCTGCCTGCGGCACAGTCTCTTGCAAGCTCCGCGCCAACTCGTCCGCAACATTGCGGTTCCGAGATCCGGGCGCCATCTCGAAGATCAGCTCATCTTTCTCCGTAACAAGGTTACGGAGTGATCTCAGTTTATCGTCTAATCTCGAACGACCTTCAGGGGGAGCCATTATATTATCTGCAAAACAAGCAAGTCGCGTGAGAAGTACAGTTAAAAAGGTTGAAGAACATATATACACTAGTTTTAGGAAGGTGTGCTTATTGAGGGAGAAGTGTTGAGATGGTTTATGTGTTAACGTATGGTCTGGATAGCTAATAGTCCCCTACTAAAATGGGTAGGGGCGGGAAGAATGTTGGAGGCGACTAAGATCGGGGCATAGAATAGCGTCTTCGGGGTCCAGTCAGCGCCATCCGATGTAGTGCACGCGGCAAGTATCCTCTCCAAAGCCTTAGGAGTAATGGATCGCGGGATAGGATAGTAAGACTCCGGAAGGAAAGGCTCCCCTTCAATTGGGAACCGCCAGGGAAGACTAAACACTGATAATCTGGTGGAACCCACACCAGTGACAAAAAAGAAATGTTTTTTTCCAGTCATGATTCGAGTGAGGAGTAGAGAATGGGAAGGGGGATTTCTTGTGCCTTTGGCGGAAAAAGATGCAACCTTGGGCACCATAATGGATAGTTGTACTGATCTGGAAAATTTGAAAAAAGCTATCGACGGTTGTCGAAATCCCGTTGGTCTCCATGAAGATGATGAAGGCAACCACCAAAGATATTGCATTCGAGTTGAGTTGGAAAAGATGGACGTTTAAAGCGGTCAAGAGAGCGGAGATGAAAGGGTGAAGCGGAAAACGGAGACCGCTCTCTAGGTATTCGAAGCAAATCGTATGGGTGCCAACCGGTGGACGCAGGATCCGATCAGAAGGACCCGGCTTGTAGAGAACACAATCGGAAGGGAGGTGGTAATCCTCTACTAGAGATTTCCACTTCCGAGGGTGCATGGTAAAGGGCCGATCAAAAGACTTTAGGGCACAGACAGCAGGACTCCGAGGACCGGTCGTATTCTCAAGATGTGTGAGTCGATCAAAAAAATGAGGATAAGGGTTCGTAATCGGTGAACGGAAAGCAGAAAGACTCGAATTGGAACTCCCCGAGTTGGATGAGGAGTCCGAGGAATGAGAGGACGAGGCATCAGAGTTCGAGGAACGAGCGGAGTCGGAAGACATGATGTGAAGTTCTCGGGATTAAGGTTTTTCAAATTTTTATAATTTTTTCCTGATTTTATTAAGTGTCTCGCGAGAAATCGTTCGAAAAGTCGCGACTCACTGTGCTATGAGAGTAGTCGCGAGAAGTCGTTTGTAAAGTCGCGGTCACTGTACCCTGAGAGTAGTCGCGATAAGTCNCCTCAACTAATATCCAATTAAATTAGAATAAATTCCGTTCCGAAATATAACTTCGGAAATGCGTCTCGATCCAGAATTAGGCGAGGATATTGATGAGAAAATACCGGAGGACCCTGTAGAATAATCCACTGCTTCCAGATAGTAAATACGCGGCCACATAACATCATCGCACCTGACCGGTGCACTCTCGGGTGGCAAATTACGAAAATACCCCTGGCCCCCTCTGGGGCCGAAATGACCCGAAACATCTCAAAATGCTTACAGAGACTTTATATGGGGCCTAGCGGGCCAGAATTGTGAGAAAACCACTTGAGAACGCCATACGATGAAAATACCAAAAATACCGAAAATACCAATAAAAGTGTCGGACGAGTCCCCGGGTATTGATAAGTGCGAGAAATATACCCGGGTAATATCAATAGTCCCCTGGTTTTCAGATTCAGAGTCTGAGTCGTAAACCACATACTAACGGCTCGTCCCGGAAGTCAATACTTGCTCGGGAATTTTCCCTGGAAAACGGGTAGTAGGGTTGGAAACCCCTCGCAGACGCGATCGTTTTGACACTAAGAACATCAGATTCTGAGCTCGGGCCAAAATCCCGAGATTTTTCGGCTCGGAGAATTCCTCTATAAATACAATGTCCACTTCGCTGCATTCTCGTTACATTCTAAACGAAATCTCGCGACAGCTTCCAATATACAGTAACTATCGCTACATTTGGAGCGAAATATCGCGACGAACTTGACTGCACAGTTCCTTTCGCGACATTTGGTACGAAATCTCGCGACGGAACAGTTAATCACAACTTGCAACTGATAACCAAACATCGCGACAGAACAGTATAATCAGACTTAAAAACCTTAACGAAATCTCGCGACGGAACAGTGTCTCTCGCGACATTTGGGACGAAATCTCGCGAGACACTTGTAAAAATCTGAAAATTTTCTAAAAATTCCAAAAACCTTAATTTTGATAATTCCACACCATGTCTTCCGACTCCGCTCGTTCCTCGAATTCCGATGCCTCGTCTTCTCATTCCTCGGACTCCTCATCCAACTCGGAGAGTTCCAATTCGAGCCTTTCTACTTTCTGCTCTCCAATTACGAACCCGTATCCACATTTTTTCGATCGGCTCACACGTCTCGAGAATACGGTCGGTCCTCGGAGTCCCGCTGTCGGTGTCCTAAAGTCTTTTGACCGGCCTTTCACCATGCACCCTCGGAAGTGGAAATCTTTGGTGGAGGATTACCACTTCCCTTCCGACTGTGTCCTCTATCAACCGGGTCCCTCTGATCGGATCCTACGTCCACCGGTTGGTACCCACACTATCTGTCTTGAGTACCTAGAGTGTGGTCTCCGCTTTCCGCTTCACCCATTCATTTCAAACCTCCTAACTCACTTGAACATCCACCTCTTTCAGCTGAGTCCAAATTCGATATCCCTGGTGGTTGCCTTTATCACTTTCATGGAGACCAACGGGATTTTGATGACCGTTGAAGCCTTCTTCCAGATATTCCAAGTCAGTTCCACTGTCCATTATGGGGCTCAGGGCTGTATCTTTTTCCGTCTAAGGCACAAAAAGGGCCCCTTTCCATTCTCAAACTCCCCATCTAACCATGACTGGAAGAAGCACTTCTTTTTTGTCACCTGCCTAGGCTCCACCAGACTATCTGCGCTTAGCCTTCCTTGGCGGTTCCCAATTGAGGGGGAACCTTTCCTTCCGAAATTTTGTTACACTATTCCGCGATCCGCGACTCCAAAAGCCTTAGAGAAAATTCTCGCCGCGTGTGCTAGATCGGATGGCGCCGATTGGACCCCGCAAACACTTTTCTACGCCCGGATTCTGGTTGCCTCCAACGTCCTTCCGGCTCCTGCCCATTTCAGTAGGGAACTTTTAGGTATCTGGACCCCGCCTTAACACATAATCATCTCAACAACTCTTTCTTAATAAGGAAAACTTTCCAAACAAGCGAGTATATATATTTATAGTCTTTCAACAGTTTTTCTCACTTCATTTGCTTGTTTTGCAGATAAGATAATGGCTCCCCCTGAAGGACGTACGAGATTTGGTGATAGGTTGAGATCGCTCCGTAATCTTGTTACGGAAAAAGACGAGCTGATTTTCGAGATGGCGCCCGGATCTCGGTACCGCACTGCCGCGGACGAGTTGGCCCGGAGTTTGCAAGAAAATGCGCCGCAGGCAGAAGAGACCCGACCGGCTACTCCGAGGCCAACTGCTCCGGTAACTGAGGGTCAGGGGTCCGCAGGAAGTGAGGCGGCTACGGAGTCCCCCGAGAGCCCTGAAGAATTGATCCCCGTGTCTCGGCGATTAGAGCTTGCCGCTAGAGAGTTTTACCCCGACGAAGGGATGTATGACTTTGCCGAGACACTAGTGGATATCGTCGGAGATGACGAGGAGGGCGAAATAAGCGGGGGTCAATCAGTAGACCCTCCGGTGGAGGAGATCGTCCGGGAGGCCCGTCCGAAGGAGAGGGCTAATCAAGGAGCTTCCTCGGACAAAGGAAAAGGGCCGGTGGAGGGCTCCACCGTTTTGGAGGTTGCGGAACCCACTAGGAAAAGTGGGTTAACCGCCGAGTTCCTCGACGCCTTCCGAATAAGGGATATACCCAAGCACGTGGTAAAGGAATGGCTCGAGATGGGACGTCAGGCTGGCCTGATACTAATAAAAGATG
>RWGZ01001076.1:260946-276736 GCA_009725065.1 Utricularia reniformis
TAAAATGGAATATTATTTTTCATGTTAATAAATTATTTTCTATGTTAATAAATTATATAGGTTATATACAAAATTAAATATTATATATTATTTGTCTTTAACTTATAGAATAAGATTTAATTTTTCATTCATATCTAATTTTGTCATTTTTATTAAAAAGGAAAACAAAATTCAAATATCTGTTTTTAGATTTAAATAACTTTAATCATATTAAATATTTTCATAAATATCTATTTTTAAAATAAGATTTCATTTGTTAATATTAATTAATTTTAATTATAAAAACGTCAACATCACTGCTATAATCAAAAGAAAAAAATGGCAGTGTTACAATACGATAACTTTTAGAAAATATGCTAAAAAAGTTTAACAAAGGTTCTGACAATATTATAACAAAATTTTTCCCGAGATATCTCATTCAATCACCATTTTTCTGATTCAATTCGATGGCTACGGATCAACAAATTGTTGGTGATTCGAAACGGATGTGTAATAGTTGATCGATTTGTGAATCATTTTACGAATCATTTGTGGATATCCTATGTTTTGATTTTGATTTAAGTTGGTAAGCAAAAATTCACTTATAACAAAAAAATGTTAAAATTGTATATATGGCCTTCCAAATTACAAAACAACAAGGGATAAATTAGCCAAATAACACTGCAAAAAAGTTGTTTTCAAAATAACATGTTTTTGTAAAACATTTACCAAATAATCCACATTCTTATTTTATTGGCTAAATAGCCTAGGTTTACATTTTTCTAATAAAAATAAATAAAATAATTTGTGTATTAATTATATATATTAATTAAAAATATATAATAAATTAAATATAATATAAAAATATTGATAAAATATTTTTATCATACGACTCGTATCGGTACAACTCATCATTCACGTATTTTAATGGCATATCCGAAAAACCTATGATACAACCCAAAAACACGATTCCGGAGTTATCACAAAACACCGACACAACCCGATATTTATGTATCGACCGGTATCCGGTACTGTAACCCGGTTCCGTCTTGTATTTCATATATCGATCGATATAGAACATATGTTCCGATTCAAGGTGTGTGACGATATATCGTCGATACATTTATGTTTTAAAATAAATTAAATTCGTTTAATAAATTGTAACAATTTGCTAAAATACCGGGTATCGACCGAATTATAATTTAATTAATTTTAGAAAATTCTTACGATTTATTAAACAAATTTAATTTATTTTAAAATATAAATGTATCGATCGATATATATGTAATACACCCCGAATCGGAACGTATGTTTTTATATCGATCAATATTTGATATACAAGGCGGAACCGGGTTACAGTACAANATATATACAAAACATCAATTAAAATTTTACAAGGACTTACACATTCTCGTAAAGCCATCTCAACGTAAATTTTTCTACATGGTTTATCATCTATCCCCAAAAGCAAATAAACTAGATATTATGGTATTTTTCATTAGTAACAATCTCCATTTTCGTCTAATTTGTTCAAGCATTATTCATTTTTCTAAAAACATTCAATAGTTAATAGTTATTGTACTTACCTCTACTTCTTTAGTCGGGTGTATTTTATTAAATTAATAACTCAGGCCGGGAAACACAAATTAATAAAGTGGAAATGGTAAACTTGTCAAATATAAATTCAATAGATTAAAATAAATATCAAAGAAAATTTATATGGTAAAAATGTTATGTCAAATCAATTAATAATTATGTCTAAGTTGATATTGTCATTCTCTATCTCTCTAGGATTCTGATTCGCTTCCTTCTTGTATAATATTATTCTTTTTTGTGAATGCTAATCCATTGAGCTTATAACCCAGAGGTCACGACTTTACATTTTCTTTAGTGATATACTCATTCAAATATATATAAATGGTAAGTACGCTTAATTTTCTTGTTTCCATGTGTCCATATCACTAGTTGGGTTTTCAGCTATGTGTCGACAATGACTCAAATTAAATAATATCATAATAGTTAAAAATATATCGTATCTCGAAATAGGTGATTTATGACATATATTTCACCGAGTTTTTGGCATAGTAACATTGTCATAGCCTGATTATACTTTTTATACCACACAATTTAAAAGTTATAATAACATGACACTGACAACTTTATTTTTTTGTTTATGGCAGTGATGTTGATGTTTCAAGTAATTAAAATCAATTTATACTGACAAAAGAAATCATAATCTAAAAATGAATAATTATGAAAATATAATTAAAATTAATTTATATTAACAAAAAAACATAATTTTAAAATGGATAATTATGAATCGATATTGGATTCAATTAAGGTTTGAGTTTTACTCTAACTTGAATCGAATATGATCAAATTTAAGAACATCAACAAGTTTTCGATCAAATTTTTAGAATAACATCAAATTATATATTAATTTTATTTTCCATGTTAATAAATTATTTTCTATGTTAATAAATTATATAGGTTATATACAAAATTAAATATTATATATTATTTGTCTTTAACGTTATAGAATAAGATTTAATTTTTCATTCATATCTAATTTTGTCATTTTTATTAAAAAGGAAAACAAAATTCAAATATATGTTTTTAGATTTAANAAATTGAAAAATTTGGGATTTTGTGTATTAAATTAATTATAATATCTAATATTTGATCAAATATCGGTACGGAAATCTATGAATTGGGGTATCCGATTCAGATACCCTTTGCCAAAATAAAGAATTGAGTTTTTTGGATATAGTAACATTGTCAGAGGCTGATTATACTTTTTCTACCACACAATTTAAAAGTTATAATAACATGATACTGACAACTTTATATTTTTGTTTATGGCAGTGATGGTGACGTTTCAAGTAATTAAAATCAATTTATATTAACAAAAGAAATCATAATCTAAAAATGAATAATTATGAAAATATAATTAAAATTAATTTATATTAACAATAAAAGCATAATCTTAAAATGGATAATTATGAATCGATATTTGTTAAGGTTTGAATTTTACTCTAACTTGAATCGAAAATATGATCAAATTTTAGAACATCAACAAATTTTCGATCAAATTTTTAGAATAACATCAAATTATATATTAATTTTATTTTCCATGTTAATAAAAACAGTAAAATGGAATATTATTTTTCATGTTAATAAATTATTTTCTATGTTAATAAATTATATAGGTTATATACAAAATTAAATATTATATATTATTTGTCTTTAACGTTATAGAATAAGATTTAATTTTTCATTCATATTTAATTTTGTCATTTTTATTAAAAAGGAAAACAAAATTCAAATATATGTTTTTAGATTTAAATAACTTTAATCATATTAAATATTTTCATAAATATCTATTTTTAAAATAAGATTTCATTTGTTAATATTAATTAATTTTA
The DNA here is from genome assembly GCA_009725065.1 of Utricularia reniformis. NCBI lineage: Eukaryota > Viridiplantae > Streptophyta > Magnoliopsida > Lamiales > Lentibulariaceae > Utricularia > Utricularia reniformis. Next base: position 264,351 of record RWGZ01001076.1, read on the forward strand.
ATTATAAAAAGTCAACATCACTGCTATAACCAAAAGAAAAAAATGGCAGTGTTACAATACAATAACTTTTAGAAAAGATGCTAAAAAAGTTTAACAAAGGTTCTGACAATGTTATAACAAAATTTTTCCCGAGATATCTCATTCAATCACCATTTTTCTGATTCAATTCGATGGCTACGGATCAACAAATTGTTGGTGATTCGAAACGGATGCGTAATAGTTGATCGATTTGTGAATTTTTTTACGAATCATTTGCGGATATCCTATGTTTTGATTTTGATTTAAGTTCATAAGCAAAAATTTTCACTTATAACAAAAAAATGTTAAAATTCTATATACGGCTTTGCAAATTACAAAACAACAATGGGCAAATTAGCCAAATAACACTGCAAAAAAGTTGTTTGCAAAAAAGTTGTTTGCAAAATAACATATTTTTGTAAAACATTTACCAAATAACCCACATTCTTATTTTATTGGCTAAATAGCCTAGATTTACATATTTTTAATAAAAATAAATAAAATAATTTGTGTATTAATTATATATATTAATTAAAAATATATAATAAATTAAATATAATATAAAAATATTGATAAAATATTTTTATCATACGACTCGTATCGATACAACTCATCATTCACGTATATTAATGGTATACCCGAAAAACCTAGGATCCAACCCAAAAACACGATACCGAAGTTATCACAAAACACCGACACAATCCAATATTTATGTATCGACCGGTATCCGGTACTGTAACCCGGTTCCGCCTTGTATTTCGTATATAGATCGATATAGAACATATGTTCCGATTCAAGGTGTGTGACGATATATCGTCGATACATTTATGTTTTAAAATAAATTAAATTCGTTTAATAAATTGTAACAATATGCTAAAATACCGGGTATCGACCGAATTATAATTTAATTAATTTTAGAAAATTCTTACGATTTATTAAACAAATTTAATTTATTTTAAAATATAAATGTATCGATCGATATATATGTAATACACCCCGAATCGGAACGTATGTTTTTATATCGATCAATATTTGATATACAAGGCGGAACCGGGTTACAGTACAAGATGCGATCAACACATAAATATCGAGTTGTATCGGTGTTCTGTCTGATAACTCTCGGTATTGTGTTTTTGGGTTGGATCCTAGGTTTTTTCGGGTATATCATTAAAATAGGTGAATGATGAGTTGTACTTATACGAGTTGTATGACCGATATATCGATTGATAAAAAAATTAATTTTATATTAAAAAAAGAATACTTTTATTTCACGTATTTTTTGTATATTTTATAAATATTTTTATATTATATTTAATTTATTATATATTTTTAATTAATATATCCAACTAATATATAAATTTATTTATTTATTTTATTAAAAATATGAAAATGCAAACTATTTAACTAATAAAATAAGAATGCGGATTATTTGCCAAATATTTTACCAAAATATGCTATTTTGCAAAGAACTTTTTGACATAGTGTTATTTGGCTAATTTACCCTAGCAAGAATGTATATTTATAATTTTTTTCATAAATTTAAACTTTTAAACATTGCAACTTAATTAAAGTAAAACTACTCATGAATGATTTTTCATACAAATTGAATTAAATCTACAAAAATCAGAAATTATTTATTTAGATATATTTGTCATTCATGTATTGATATGAAGGTTTTCACTTAAAAAATATTCTAGTTTTAAATTTGATGGGGACGATATGACCCAATACCACGTGAGGGTCGTAACTCATACGGATGGGCCGGCCATAGAGCAAAATACAAACCCAAACGGATGATTCTAAGACCGAAGCCCAACCCAGCTTCGCCTACGCAGAGAGCATACGACTTAGATCACTAGGTGTTGGATCGATCATGCTGACCGATCTAGCATTCTACTACGGATAAGTCTTGCTACGTCAGAAGTAAGTTGAAAATTGAGGAATATAACGGATGGAGGTTATGGGTAAATGTTGAAGGTTGGGAGGGTTAGTACTATTCCAATTTCCAAATCTATTTAAGGAATATCAGACGAATGATTGGGACATGTTCATGTTATGGAGCGATCACATTAGTACTTTTGGTGAATCAAGGCTCACAGTTTCGTCCCGACGGTTATCACCCTTTTCCCCCATTTTTTCCATCGTCATTGTTCTTTGCATTACTCCCAAATCATCCTCCTCGTTTGTCGGCCTATTTGGGGTTTGCTGGTCTTCTAGAAAAGTGAAGTCTCATTTTAATGTATTTGTAAAGAGGATTTCCCTCTTGACACTTTTTTCGTTGTTTCTAGAGGTTTTTCATGTTAAAAATTTCTTTTTACTTGTTCTTCATTTAAATTCAGAGTTGTCTGCACAAATAACAAATCTAAAACTGATTTTGCAAGCAAAACCGGATGACTGAAGCTACCCCTAAAAATGGATCACATCAATTTGGTGTCGTCCATGGGGAGCAACTTGTGGATTACCCACTCGAGGTCTTTACAGAGCAAGGATCGTACATAACATATTTTGAAGGATTACCCAAGTTCAAAGGGGACGGGTACCCGATCGACCACGTGGCATATTTTGAGTTGTGCATTGGTACGGTCCGGACTTCAGAGGCCCTCAAATTCATCATCTTCGCGGCTGGATTACACGGATGCCCGGACATGGTTCAATAATCTCCCAGCCCTATCCATCCATTTCAACAGTTGATTCAGTCTAGCGTTCTCTGAGAAGTTTGCTCCGAATGTAGGACCACCCCAAAGCCACATAGAACTATATCAGCTTCGGTACTTCCTGGCGAAAATGAGTCTCCGAACTTTTATGGAGAAGTTCAATAAGACCGCTTGAGAAATCAAGCTTGAGCTGAGAGATAAAATTGATATCATTTAATAGGTAATCAGTCTGTGTGGCCTGTCGACCAGTTAAGTGAAGAGCCGCCGCTTACCTTGGACAAGCTTCTGCAGAAGATAAACAAGTACATCAAGGTTTATGAAGCTCTGTGTATGGGATTACGAAAATCTCTTGGAAAAAACCCTGTATGGGATCGAACATAAACTCGATTCCAAATCGCATACCCAAAGAGGCTGCCCCGAGAGGTAGGGACCGTAATTGAAAAGATCGTTGCGGCGACAAGGACTGAAAGATTGGTTTACTAAGAGCTTCATCATAACGCAGATCAACCCATGCTGAAGTGCCCTGTTTTCCAGGAGACCATCTCCGCAATGATGAAGGAAAGGCCCGACACTGAGGATAAGGGTGGAAAACAAAAGGAGATGCCCCGATCGGACGACAATTTGAAAATCAGTATAAACTGAAAGGACGTGATAATTGATGTCGTCCCCATAATAACCACGATCATGTGGAGAACCGAAGGTCACCGTCGCTTGAATACTAAAGAGGTCCGAACGGTTATGAGAATCCGAGGAAGGGCCAAGAATACGCTTTTGGAGCCGATGCGGCATAGTGCCACACAATGCACGAGGTAGGACACAAAATCAAGGTTTCGTCCCTCCTCCACCAGATGGAGAGCCCGCTCCTCCCTAGAACTAAATTCAGGTCTCGATTGTTCCAGAAGTCGTAGGAGAAATCTATGTGTTCTCTGGTGGAAGACGATCGGGGAGACGATCTGTGTAAAAAAAGAATGACCCATGAATTGTGCGTGAAAGAAAAAGAATATGTTTCCCTAATCAAGTATGAGGGCAAGGTAGCGGATTAGTGCATCTTGGATGATGCATTATATTCCCAGAGGTCGATCATGATGGAATTATGGATCCCGGCGAGGCTCTCTGATTGTCACTAGAATCATAGTATGTCACAACGTGCATCAGATTTTGATCGACAACGAAGCATCCTACAAGATGATCAAGCGGAAATTTGCCGAGACACTAGGGGCTTCAGGCTCTAATCTTACGATCACCAACATCACTTTCTAGGCTTTTGATCATAGGAGTATCATCGCATGTGGTAAGGTGGTGTTCCCATTGACTTTAGCAAGCCAACTCATAGACTGAACAGAGGTCCTTGAGTTCATTGTTGTTTAAGTGGAGTTGGCGTACAACACTATCATTGGACGGACCAGCCTGAGTCAGTTTCAAGTGGTTCCATCCACATTTCAATGATGCTGAAATTCCCCTCGGTTCGGGTAATCATCTCAGTGTAAGGTGATTAGTCTACGGCAAGAAAATGCTATTTAAGTTAATGCCGCACGCTTGCCCTAATGAAGAAGGACCGAGTGGACCTCCTAGAAGAGCCACCTCATCTTCGACATGCCATGGAGCTGTTGGGTTCAAAGAAATAATTCTGGTAGAAGGTGTACAAGATAAAATCACCAATATCGGGTCGGAATAGGCTCCCCATTTGAAGGAGCAAGTGATTGGGATTTTGAAAGATCATGTGGATGTCTTTGCATGGACACTAGATGACGTTACGAGAATTGACCGACAGGTCAGTAAGCACCACATAAGAACTGAACGGAATGCTAAGCCTGTTCGGTAGAAAAGGAGATGCTCCTCCTCTAAAAAGATCAAGATCATTAGGGGGGTGAACAAGATGTTGCATGCCCAATTTATCACCAAAGTGTAGTATTCTGAATGGGTTTCGAACCATGTGGTAATTGCCAAGGCTAATGGAAAATGCAGAGTATGCATACACTTCAAGGACGTGAACAAAAGTGTAAGTCGGCTCCTTTCCCGCTCCTGCATATCGACTGCTTGGTCCATGTCGTGTCCGAAATCACTCTTATGAGCATTATGGACGCTTACTTCGGGTACCTCCAGATCTTCTTATCTGAAGAAGATCAAAAGAAATATGTTTTCTTGACCGAAGATGTTGTTTACTGCTATGTGGTCAGTCTAGACTAAAAAATTGTTGAACCCACATATCAAAGATTGGTTAAAAACTTTTTTAAGGAACTGATTGGCCATATCATGAAAAATTATTTAGATGATATGATTGAAAAATCCCTTAATGATGAAGATCATATTTCCTATTTGTTTCGGTGTTTCGAAGTTTGCCGCAAGTACAATCTGAAAGCTCAACTCGAACAAGTGCTACTTCGGAATTAGAAGCAGAAAACCCAATAGATATTATGTCTCGGGGAGAGGCATTGAAGTGAACCCCGTAGAAGGTTCAGGCTATTATTGATATGCATCACCCTCGGAACAAAAGATAATTTTAACGATTGATTGGGTGCCAAGCCGCATTGAGTAGATTTATTTCTATGTCCACCAATCGAGCTCTACCCTTCTTTGGGTACAAAGAAAGGCTAATCAGATAGAGTAGACCGATGAATGCGCTCAAGCCTTCTAGGAATTAATGAAATGTTTTAGCACACCTCCGAAGATAGTTAGCTCGGGCCGTTGGGATTGTATTGGGCCATTTCAGAAGCTGCTGTGAGTGTAGCCCTAGTAATTATAAAGGATGAGATCTATCGACCGGTCTACTATGTGAGCCATTACATGGCATCGGCAGAGACCCGATACACAAATTTGGAAAAATTCATGCTGCTCTAAAAAGGCTATTGAAGCAATATTTTGAAGGAAGAAAGGTGTATGTTTATACCGATCAACCTCGTAAAACTTTGTTGGATCAAGCCGATCTCAATGGGAGACTATCGAAATGGGCAATCAAGATTAGCGCCATAGATTTGGAATTTGTACTACGAAGGGCCATCAAAACTCAGGTCCTCTCGGATTTCGTGGTTTAAATGACGCAATCGACAATTCACCTTCATAAAGAAGAGGATCAATGGGCGATTCACCTTTATAAGACCACATAAGGCCTAGCTGATTGGCAGCAAACTTATCCATCATAGGACCGGGAACTCTTTCAGTCCATGTTCACAACTGCTCTTCGGTTGATATTCCGGTTTCCGAGCAATAACACGAGGAAAAAGGGGATTTGTCCCTTGAACTCCAGGGCAGGCACATTGCAAATGTCTACCTCCAAGTGGAACCAGCACGGTTGGATCCGATTGTCTAGTATTTAACTGACGGATCCCTCCTCGAAGAGCTTTCCTTGAGTAGAAAATTTGAATTATGAACCAAAAAGATATGTACATGACGGAGGATATCTTTATAAGAAGAGTTTCGAAGGGTGGTGTCACGCCCCGAACCCGGCTTACCGGTACTGGAATTCGACAATGCCACACCCTGTTGTGGTGCGAGGAAATTTGAATAAGTAAATGGAAATAACAAAAGTTAAAAGCTAAAAGAAACGTAGCGAGCGGTTATAAGTCGCAAAACAACAAAGTACTGGTAGGACTCAGATAGGTAGTTCATGAAATAAACGTCATACTATTGTAAAAGACTCGACGACCCCTAAACCTCCGAAACCAACCGATGACCCATCCATCTCCTCCTAGCTCAGGGTTCCTCCTCACCTACAAAATCTATTGAGCGGTCATGGTCTAATAACAAAAACTTCGAATATAGTAAATAATTGAAAATGAAATTTAAATTCTCTTTATAAAATCCTCTTTGAAAAGCCTTTCCTTTACTCTATCTTGTCGGGTGATTACATGCCCGATAACCTGTCTCGCCCTAGCCGACCTCTATTTCGAGGGTTGGATCTCGACGAGCCATCGCTCGAATTTTTACATGTTCGGGGACATGTCTCGCCCAAGCTGACCTCTCACTCGAGGGTCAGATCTTGATGAGCCATCCTTGCATCCTTGACCTCGGTCAGTTCCACCCTCATGTAATGTTACCTTAACTTGTGGCATGTCTTGCCTTGTAACTCACGTGAATTGAACTAACACGCTGCCGGGTCGATGCGTCCATCTTCCCAAAGTCTTAACTTATCATTCTAAATTACCTCAAGGGACACTCCCTCCTGGCGGGCGCAGGGAAAACATATTCCCACCTCTCGATTTTAAATTTTTGTTTGTGAAACTGAACTTTATGTTATTTTACCACTGATCCCGCTTACCTATTATCTTGCTTCTCATCATTAGTTATCCTTCTGCTTTCAAGACGTACATTAATGCTATGTTTCGTAGTATTCTAGTAGTGTTACGCTAAGTTTCAAGGATTTTTGTTTTCCGTCAACCCCAGTCAGCCTTCTTTAGTCTTTCATCTTCATGTACGGTACGAACGCACCACAATTCACACCTCCCTCCTAAATTATGCATGCTACATTAATCTGCGATGAATTATACATTCTACAGTAATCCGCGATGAATTATGTCTGGTACAGTAATCTGCGATGAATCTACAGTAATATGCACTAAACTATGTCTGCTATAGTAATTCGCGATGAATTTTTGCCTGCTATAGTAATCCGATGTGAATTTCCGCGCATAATTGGTTTTTCATGTCTTTTTTGTGAACTTTTTGCCAATTACATTCTCTAACCCCTATTTATAGACTTTTTAACTTATCCTAATTGCATTTTAGTCATTCCTTCCATTTCCTTATTACTTTTCTACTCCAACTTGTCATAATTCACACTTTTCTACCCCAACTCTTGTTGAGTCACCATGTTATAAATCATGCAAGTAAAAGTTCACAATCTATCCTCGTACCTTCTTGGGAGTCCGATTTCCGGGTCGTTAGATGCGGGGCCTCTTTTGAAATGCTTGGCCTTCGGAGAAGACATAGTAGTTTCAGGAAGCATTCACGAATGGTATGCATATTGCATTCCGTTGGCCAATCGTTTTATCATCGCATTACCATGACATGATATTTTTTGCCAACATTTTTAGGAGATACCAATGACTTCTTAAGCAATGTGTTGCTTGCTAATATCACTCTTCGGTCCCTCAGCAACCAAGGTCATTGCTTTCAGTTATTCAACTCCCTTATTCGTTTGATAGGTGGGAGATTGATATCCCGTGACCCTTTCCCATCGGTTGGGCAATGCAAATTTTGCATCGTGCCGGTGGAATATTATTCTAAGTTAATCGAGGTGGAAGAAGTGTCTACAATAACAGTCGGAACAACGCCGTACGAAACACCAAGTCATTAAATTCTATTTGGTCTCTTCTTTTTCAATCTTGAACTTATGAAAGCCTTGACCACGTGTTTAATTTATTGTGTAAACCCCTTTATTTTGGTCGTTAGGGTTTGATAAGAAGGAACTACATGAGATCAAAGATAAAATTATATGTTCCATTAAATAATGGTCTCATCTTTATCACAATAATTTTTTTATGATAAAAATTATAGATTAGAATTTATGAACAAGAAAACATGTTAAATAAGTATGTGATTAAGAATAACTATAAAAATATTAACTGGTGAAATTTATTTTTATTTTCTTGAGTTTAATCAGAATTTGTCATAAAAGTTGGCAACAATTAAAACCAATTGTTTGAATATTTATTTATTATGGAAATAAAAAAATAACAAACATAAGATTACTTGAAAATAATGTATGGACAATCTGTTTGAATTGATCCTATAACAAACATAAGATCATCACCAAACCGTCATAAGACCTTCGAGATCTGATATTACAAAAGTTAAGACCAATCCGAGACATAATTGCAAAGTTAGTGATGGAAAGTAAATATTTGAAATATTTACTTTTAATACATATTGTATATTATGGAATGTACCATATATACATTAGATATTGGGAATGTTTGGAACAACTTTTCAGAAATTTTAGTAAGGTGAGATGAATGTACTGTTATGTGATTTCAACGTGATATAAATGACATTGACTTAAAAAAACATTTTTTCAAAGAGCGGTGCAATGAACGTGATTTCGTAAAATGACATTTTAGTCCTTACTTTTAATTAATTGTGTATAACTTAAAAATTATATTTCATATTATTTTATGATAAACTCGTTATTTCAAAAACTACATTTTTAAATTTTTATAGTTTGAACATGAAATTGCTAGAATATTAAAAGTTATTGATCAAAAGTATCAAAAAAAAACATCTAAACCATAATTTACTAAAAGTAAAATTGACATTTCACATGTACGTTCTATTGGCTGATGGGTTAAAGCAACCGTGAACTCATCGTTGTTTTTCCTGAGTTCGTACAAACGTACTTATTATTGATATTTGGTTAATGTGGAATAGATCCACGGCCGGGTGACCACACCAGGTAGTGCACTATAGTTCCAAACAATACCATTATGGTTAGGAAATCATGTTATATATTATTGTATCTACAATATATAATAAATATTACGATTACCAAATAGAGGGTTATACCTATATATCGGATAGGGTTTTTATTAGATCCGAATGAACCAAACTCGTTGTGTTCATGTTCGTTCATATTTTTATTCGAATGTGTTTTTGTTCGTTTATATTTTATTCGAACTTGAAAATATGTTCGAATATTGGTCAAATTATCAAGTGAATGTTCATATTCGTTCGAATAGCTTGTTCGAACATTGTCGTACGATTTGTTCGAACATAATAGTAGTGCGAACTTCACCAATAAATCAACTTTGGTTGTTTTTCAAACAAAATAAAAAAAAAAAATTTACTAAAAAAATAATCAAAAAATTATTTTTCACAAAACAAATAAGAAGACTAACTCGTTAGAGTAACAACATAAGCCATTTTTAATTCATCATCCTTAACAAATATTATGCGTCACATAGTCAATTTTGTTGCCAAAGAAAAAAACCATTGTCGTTTATTTTAATTAATATGAAGAAAAAAATATAGATTTATAGCATTGTCCTTTTTCATTTTCATCGTATACTTCAATAATTTTTTTCGTATTCTTCAATGTCTCACTACCATAAGAATCTTTGGCAAGCTAGTATTACAAAAATTATATTATATTAGCTCAAAATTATGATAAAGCTTACATAAAACCAAAGGATAAAATCAATAACAATCTACTTCAAACATTCAATTATTTTTAGATTCATCCAAAATATGAAATCAAATCAATATTCAAAACAAATAATCAAGAAAATACTTAGGCGTGCAGATTTCTTGATTCCATGAATTTCTCGAACCCAATCAAATGCACAAAGAAACATTTGAATAGTTTCAACCCACATAGAAGAATGAAATCATCAATATTCCTACAACATGCACTGAATGTAGCTTCGGAAGCCATAGTAGTTAGAGGAATAGCTTAAATATCTTTGCAAAATTTATAGAATTTGATAGTTAAAATTGTTCATCTTCCACCACCCCAAAATATCACACGGAAGGATCCCATCAAACAAATATTGCTCCAAATCCGATTTTTTCAAAGATTGATTATCATACATTCTATTAAATGATGCAAATCTTGACATACCTATTACAATTTCGATTCAATACCTAAATTAATCACCATAGTTATAGAAGAGAATTATTTTGTATTGCTTTGATTTTAAATCTACAAGTCCTTGTGGAATAGTTCTTGATGTATCTAAAATAACATACTCATCATATAAATCCTTCAATAATGTCTTAACTTCCTTAATTTTCTACACAGCATCAAATTCCACATAAAGTATTGGGCAAATTAGACCAGCTTCAATTTAAATCTAGGATCTAAAAGAACCTAAATATATCACCAATTTATATTTACTCCAATATTTCTAGAATTTAAGACTCATACTCTTAGCCATTCATCCAATATGGAGCAACATTCGTCTTGCTCCATATTTGATATTTTGAGAGTTTTGTAGAATATCAAATATGTCTTATCTTTTGTGCGTTTTGAATACAATAAAGAATTGAGAAGTGATTCCTAGTCGCCGCTAGAGTCAATGAGTGAAATTTTTTTTTGTAAAGATTTTAAAACTTAAATACTATAATAATCTATTAGTATAAAATATAATTTAAATAGTATATTTGTTTACGAACGTTCTAATTTGTTAATGAAAATGTTCGTGTTCGTTCAAATTATAAACGAACAAAAAAATAATATTTGAACAATGATCATATTTTAGCCGAACACATATTGTTCACGAACAATTCGGATCGTGTAACAGCCTTACTCGTAGGTGAGGTACTATCAGAGATAAATTACAGCAAATGGAAAGATGACATGTTGATGCCTTCTATGCTAAGAATAAATATGGATTTGTCGATAATATGATTTCCAAACCACTAAACAAAAACGTAGGAAATTGACTACATTGTTTGGGGTGAGCATTTGGTACCGTATACCATACCATACTGAATACCAAAATAATAAATATTGAATTTCACTTACTCGTAAGTGAGGTGCTATCAGAGATAAATTACAGCGAATGGAAAGATGACATGATGATGCCTTCTATGCTAAGAATAAATATGGATTTGTCGAAAATATGATTTCCAAACCACTAATCAAAAACGTAGGAAATTGACTACATTGTTTGGGGTGACCATTCGTTACCACATACCATACCATACTGAATACCAAAATAATAAATACCTATTTAGTCACAAAATCTAATAATGATCTCATTCCAATAAAATTTTAGTATCAATACCGAAATACCAAATTATTTCGATACTTTGGTGTCGATACCAAAATACCGAAATGTAAATCACTTATGATTATGTATGTTATAATTTTTAATTTATATTTCTAAATTTAAATGTAGATAAACAATAGTGATGTAGGAACCATAGGGCAGAGTATCATGGTAAAGGTCGATGCCCATGCAAATAGATTGATCCAAAGTCAAAAAACATGTCCAAACGGATGATTTTGAGACCAAAGCCCAATTAAACCGGGCCCAACCTAGTCAGGCCCACATGGAGATAAAGTGGATGAATTTGCTTAGTGTTATATCAGTCCATGGGACCGGTCTGTAATTCCACTTTGGATTGGTTCCACATGTGAATGTGAGTTGAAAATGTAGAGAAATAACGGCCATAAGTTACGAAATAAATGCTAAATGTTACAAATAAAGGAGACATTACCTATTTAAGGAGGAGAGATTGATGGCTAGAGGAGGTTGGATCATCGATTCTAGATTCATCACACGGTTGTTTCTCGTTTCTTTTATCATTCTCGTCACAGTTCTTTGTTTTCAACTCCTATTACTGTTGTATTATCTATCAGTCGCTTAATGGTTTTTTTCCCCTTTTTAATGGTTTTCCATGATAAATTCGATGTGTTGCCTTTGCTTCTTTAATTTCTACACAACATCGACTTCCCCATAAAGTATTGGGAAATTTCAACCAACTTGAATTTAAATCTAGGATCTAAAAGAACCTAAATATATTACCAAATTACATTTATTCCAATATTTCTTGAATTTAAGACTCATCCTCTCAGCCATGCATTCAATTTAGAGCAATATTCGTCTTGCTCCATATTTGACATTTTGAGAGTTTTGTAGAATATCAAATATTTCTTATCTTTTGTGCCTTTTGAATAAATGAAGTTTTGAGAAGTGATTCCTAATGTGGAGCAACATTCGTTTTGCTCCATATTTGACATTTTGAGAGTTTTGTACAATATCAAATATGTCTTAT
>RWGZ01001076.1:276752-302280 GCA_009725065.1 Utricularia reniformis
AAAAAATTAAAACTAATACAAAGGGTGATCATTGGTCGGTCCATTGAAAACTATAAATACAATGGTTGTACAAGAGACCTAACTAGTGACATTTATTTATTTGCACAATTGATATACAGAACATAACAAAATAAGTGTCTCTATAAATATAAACATTTAAACACCATTATTTGAAATAAACACATAAACATAAAACAATGTCCAGGATGGGCCCTTTTATTATTGTTTATTTTTTATTTTTATTGTGTAATAATGGTTGTATTTAATGCATGAATTTTCTAGGATTTACCATAATTATTTCTTAGTAAATGTTGGGAAAAGTTCCAATATAAATTAGGGATAACAAAAAAACTCAACCCGGTGGATATCCAATCATATCCAACTTGTGAGGGTTGAATTTTTTGTGATATGGGGAGGACAAAGGTTTAAAAATGATATACCCGCTATGGGGCAGGGTGGACGTGGATTTCTATCCAAACTCAAACTCATACTCATCTTACCCACCAAACTTAATGTAATATTTAAAGTTTTTTATATCTAATATTTTTTAAATATCTTCTATGTCAATATCTTTGTATTATGATATGTAATTATGATTAAATTTATAAATTATCATACTAAGAATTTTTCTGATCAATTTTATAAAAATAAGTTTATTTGGATAAATGCATTTTGATGTTCTCATAATATTTTCGTTTATTTTGTAATCAAGTATAATGTAAAAGCGATGTCTAAAGTTTATAAATTGTATATTTGACAAATGTTTATGAATGAACATCAACTACAAAAAATGGACGATTTTTCGTCCATTTTTTGGTAATCAATTTAGAAAAATTAAAGTGTTATTTATGTAATTTTTAATATATAAATATATTATTTACACTATTTTAAAATTTAGATATATTTTTACAATTTTTAAGGTTAAGTGATCAAACAAAAACGATATTCATGTTTCAAACATTAACCGATATTAAAATCAAACAACAATTACTTTTAATCTTTTATATTAAATATGCAATTATAAATATTATAGATTATATTTACAAACTTTTTGAGTTTAGAGTTATTTGATTATAACAATTTTTGCACTATTTTTATCATTTTCAAAGTTTGATATTTATTTATATTATTTTAAAGTTTCGATATATTTATAAATATCAGTTATAAAAATAAAAACAATCTATTTTACAATATGTATTACATTTTATTTTAAATATTTTTAAGAAAATTTTAAAAATATTGTCGGATAAAATGAAAAAAATTATTTATATATTTTAGTATTTGAAATTTTACGTGGATTGGATTATTCACCGTGGGACGGGTATTCCCAATGGTAGGGCACATATTTGAATATTCAAACCTAGTGTAGATTTAGGGCGGACATGAATTTGAAGTTATGATCGGTGAAGCGGGCGTAGATTTTACCAAACCCGGCCAAAACTCTACCCATTGACATTCCTAATATAAATAACCTTTATCTATAGTGTAGTGATAAAGTTGAGATGATTTCTTTGTAATATCTATTAAAAAGTTAGATGCACTAATTTGTAGTGAGTTGTGGTGCGCTTATTGTGAATTTGTAAAAGTGTAGTAATATCATGGTCTCATAATCGTAATATGTAAAAATTTTAATACATCATTATATATAAAAATAATAAGGACGGTCATATTTTAGTTATTGGAAGTAAAGGTAAAATATTTATTTCTCAAAAGAAGTTGGTGCCAAGGTTTTTGCAGCCATAGTGAAATTTTTATTATTTTTCAACACTAAGTAATTGATTTGCAAGCGTTTAATTCGCTTTGGTGAACGCATCTCATTGCCTCCCAATTTTAATTAATGTATCAAAACAAACTCAAGATCAAGATGTTGTGAGGTGAATTCATTTAGTTTATTAAAATAACATTTGATAGTTAGAATTCATAGAGGTGAGGAACCTTTGTTTGTACAAGTCTACTTTAAAAATACGTGTACATACTTCATTCCACAAGTAAACTAAACAAACCCAATATTTTCTCATATGTTTTATTTTAAAAATCTAATTTACGTTTTCAAACGACATGTATGTCAAATATCGGGTATTGACAATACTTTTTCTCATGACCATCTCCAAGGGTGGGGCCCAATTTGATTAAGTAGCCACCCAAGAGATCATCATCTTTCATAGAAACTTTTTGAGCAATTTTAAAATAAAAATTTAAAAATAATATAGTTTAAAAATAAATATAAAATATATTAATTCGTAATAGATGAGTATACTAATTATCAATAATATTTTGATTAGTTTGGTTGGAAAATGATTTTAGCCCGTTTAATTAAAAGATTTTTAATTGTGATGTTAACGGTTATCGGTTCAGTTTCAGTTATCGGTTCGATTACCAAAAGTAACAATGACGATTGGCCTATTTATTAGTTTAATTTGTTCAATTAATCAATTTTTAATTATGATTTTACGTAACAAAAATTTGATCAATTCATTGTCAAAAGGGAGAGGGAAAGAAGGTAATCGATAAGTTATTTAGTTTAAAGAACGATTACACTTTTAGTTTAGAAAATACAATAACAAATTAATTAAAATTCTAAAATGTTTCAAACTAGAAAAATCACAACTATATATTTTACATATAAAAATGATTTATACAATAAGAATATCATTACAAATAATTTGTACTTACATAATTACAATAATATATTAAAAATAAAATAATAAATATTCGGACATTGTTGAAGGGATGAAGAAAAATTTATTTATAAAATCTAAGAATGACATGTATACAAAGAAAAAACTGATATATAGGAAAAAATGAAGTTTACATACGGACATGATTGGAGATGATCTAGCGTCTTGCAACATGTTTTAGTGTTAAATTTCGTGTTTTCTGGTCCGTCCATAAGAAAATAATTAAATATTATTTTAATATTTTTTAATATATAACAAAAATCAAATTAGTATGGATGGCATAAGTGAAGCTGTGGATAAGTATGAAAAGATTGAATCTAATCTTATGTTTTTTAACAATAGTGTAACCACAATAAGTTTCCATAAATTTCATAAAATAAAAAATGATGCCAATTATGATTGAAATTTAATGCGCAGTAATAATGAAATGCTATCTCCATTATTCTCCTTTTCTTTTTTTAATTTTACAACCCCTACATTTATTCATATTTATTCATCCAGCCGCCTCCATCTCTCCTCTTCANTTGGATACATTGCCATGCATTTTTCTGTATTCTGGGTAGTTATCTACAAATTTAGCCATATCGTCTGCACAATTTGGAAACTGATGAACATTTAAACTTCCTTCCAGATTTATAAACGTTTGGGAGCTATGATTTCATGGATCAGTCACGGAGGCAAACCTATTGTTTGAATATTTTGATTGCTTTTTGCTACTTGATGAAAATCATCCACCATCTTTTTTATATTCACCCCTATATCTCCAAAGTTTTCATACATATTGGATTTGAAAAAGGAATCTTGTTCAGCAGAAAGTACAACCTCCTGGCAAAGCGAAAATTCAAATGAAAAATAAATTTAACAATGAAAATGAAAGGCATTAGAAGATAGGAAGGGCAACAACCTGTTGATCGATGGAATTTTTAGCAATTTTTCTTAGGTCAACCTGATTATCTTGAATACCGATAAGTTCATGAACCATGGCCTACATTGAACTTCTAGAATTTAAGCTTCTATTTTCAATATTTCATTTGTGATGGAAAACTTGAAAAAGAAGAGGACCTGATATGTCCACTGATTAAGCAAGGGAGTGACAGGATCATCACGCCGATCAAGAATTAATAATAAGGGAGAAACTTCTGCCCTTCGAAAATCAAAAAGGCTACTTTCCTGCTGGTACATCAGTTTCTGCAGTGACAAAAAGTAGGGACGCTAAAAGGTATAGATAAAAGTTAAATTAGTGAATCAGCAGAGTGACAATAACAAATCATACTGATGCTTCTTGAGCTATTCTTTTTGCAACATCAGATGTTTGTGAAAATCGAATGACTGGCCTCCGTTTCAGAGCTAAAAATACGGCAGCAATGCCATCAACCACACGATCACAGAATCCTTGTAAACTTGATGGGTCTACAACTGCTGGGAGCATATACATGTGGTTTGATTGAATATTTAGGGTGAAATGATATGTATCAACAGCTACAAAATCTGCATAAAACTCCTGCAATAATTCCCATTAACACCATTACACCACTCAGCCACCAATAATGACTAATCTCAGGTCCAGCACACCAAAGCAGTTAAAAGGTCCAGGCCAAAATAAACTTCCAGAGATAAATACAAACCAAACACACCTGGATTTGCTGAACAATTTCATGCTCGTCTGCATCTGCTAAATTGTGAAGCTCAGTGTCCTTTATCATATTAGAGAAAACTGAAAACACCATACCAACATCTCAATTACAATCATTCTTACACCAAATATGTCACCAGAAACCATAGGGTGTACAGAATTTCATAAGTAAGGCCAAAAAATTAACGAACTTGAGTAAGCACAGACAAGAACCGATGTAAAAAAGCCTGAATTCGTCGTGGACGTTCATAACTGCATTGAACGTCCATTTTCCACTGCTATTACACATTGAAGTGCGATTGACGAATATAATTCACTAATTTCAAGGAAAATCTACCATTTTAAAAAAACACTAACACAAAAGAAGCCTGAATTCGTCCTGGATGTTCATAATGCATTGAACGTCCAATTTCCATGGCTATTACACATTGAAGGGTGATTCACTATTATAATTCACTAATTTCAAGGAGAATCTACCATGTTAAAAAAATGCTAACACAAAAGAAGCCTGAATTCATCCTGGACGTTCATCGAATTGGTTAAAAAGAAAATAAATCTTACATAGATGATACTCCGCAAATCGAGGATTCGCCACCTGCCGCCTCAGTCTCCGAATGTTCTCAGAGGTTGGACGGAGAAAATAAACCGCCTTAAGATGCGACATTGGTTCTCTAGACAAGGAAATTGAATCTAGAAGCTCCACTAGAAAAACCTCTTTCCGAAGAAGCTCCGATTGTGAGTACGCAACACTCACTACACTGACCTGGGATACGTTCAAAAAAAGCCAGATTAGTTTAGAAAAAAAGGCAGAATATCACGCGAATTGAATTAGAATTCAACGGTGGCAGTAGCGTAATAAAAAAAACGTAAGTCACCGTGCTAGAGTCGAGGATCAGGACTTTCATTCCGGATATATCTTGTAATATGCGATTAATGTAATCGCGAACCGCCGTAACAAGCACCATCGTATGAAGTTCTCCTTCCCCAACGTTAGTTAGGTTTCAGAAATCGGAATTGGGAATCGAGATCAAGACAACGGGTAGAGAAAATGGAGCTTGATAAACTTTTATGGAATTTTTTAACATGAATAGCATTGTCACGCTCCAATTAAATATATAATTAGCAGTACTTTTTTAAATGATTAGTGTTTGTGATTAGTATAATCTTTGAAATAGTGTAAAGGCGATGAAATTTACATAATGTGTCTGGTCTTCACTCAAACTTTTTAAATTTGTAAACACTATGCCCTCAAAATTTAAAAATTATATGATTGGTCCTCAAAGTTTTAAAACCGTTTAAATTTGATCCTCACATCCGATATTTTTTTGAGTTTTTTCGCAATTAACTTTGTTCTTTCCACATGTTGAAATTGACCGATTTTTTTTACTGATTTGATATTTAACCTCCAAATATATTAAAGAGTTCGGAATTGACTCGGAGAAATATATAACATCCGCTTGTTAAAAGATTAATTTGTCTTACAATGTTTTGTTATTATATTTCATGATAATTTTTCTTGGTATATAAACTCAAAAAAACATCTGGCGTAAGAATCAAATATAAAGAATTTTGGAACTTTGGGGGTCAACCATACAATTTTTAAACTTTGAGGGTATGATATTTATAAATTTAAAAAGTTAGAGTGTTAACCACGCACATTATGTAAACTTTGGGTGCTTCATACGCAATTTTGAAACTATAAAAATATCATCTTTACACTATTTCAAAAATTTAGTATGATCCTTGGAATTTTCTCTTTTTTAAATATATGTTTTCTAACACCCACAAGCTTATTCATTCTAGTAGCTGTGATTGACCCATTGATTAGACATTTATAATTACATTATTAATTAAATATACTTAAATGATTAACTTCTATATATATTAATATACTATTTATAATATATATATATATATTAAGTAAAATTAAAAATTTCTAATGTTTAATTAAATAAATTGATAATATATTAAATTTCAATTGAATTACAACATATAATTGCAACTCTACTAATAAGTGGAAATTTAAAATATGGGCTCAAAAGTAAATTTTTTTTTAAGTTTAAGGTAACAAAATATTTTAAATTTGATACTAGAGATACAAATTTTAACATCAACTAAGTGATTATAATTGTGTATTGTTTCTTTCAATTGAATAGCTCATAATATATAATATTATTGGTCCCCAATTACATCAATTCGTAAGTAATTTGAAGTTCTATTTTTTATCGTTGGAAATTGAAACTCAAGAAATCTACATATAATTTATTTTTTTTCTTTTTAGCATTGTTTATCTTAAAATAGAAAACAAATTCATATTTAATTTTGAAAATATATTTTTGGTTCTTCTATTAGTTATAATATCATATCAAATTATATAAAATTTATATAATATCAATTTTATTTATATTTATATAATAGTAGTCTTTTTGCAGTTTTCTTCTTTGTTTTCTATCATTTTATAAAACAATCTTATTTTTTAAAAATTAAATTAAATGGGATAACAATAAACAATCACATTTAAATAATTCATTTTAAATAAAAAAATATCCCATCAAGTATCATTTACTGCTATTTGAGCAAAGTATTTCAAATGAGTGCTATTTTTATAATGGAGGGCTTCTGACAATACCACTGTTAAAATTTTCCCCACATAATTTATGTGTACGTACACGTGTTGGATTTGTTGTGAACAAACCAGGTGCCAGCCCAAATTGGCAATTTTAAAAAAAAGTTAGGACTAGGAAGCTCCAATATAATGCAGTCGGAGTAAATCGACTTAACGCCCTTGTTGACGATCCTTGTGAATTATGTCTGTTACTTTTTAAATTTATGCTTTTTGTTTTTTAAGAAGTAAAACCATGGTTGTGGTGGAATAATTTGAAAAGATGTCCATGGTAGCAAAGTGTATCGCATAAGTGATATGTTAGCCCAAAACTTGAATGTTTGAGTTGCTTTGTTTAAATGTTGACAGCATACGAGACCCACTAATCATAGTAGTATACGGTATTTTATGCTTCATATATATCCCTTGTTTTTAGTACTAAAGGCAATAATGAGAGTTTGTTTATTTCATTTTTTGTAGCGTTGAGAAATCAATTCATTCACTATTCTTCTACACGAAACAAAATAAGTAAAACAACAACTCCAAAAATGTTCAAATGCACATAAAAGATTGGCAAAGAGTTGGGAACCTTCAATCCTTGACCCCACTGCCCAATTCCAAACTGTAGGAAACGTCTATCAATAAAAGAAAAACCCGAAACAAGAAAAACGTGTTAGATTTTTTTTGAAGAGTTTTTTATGCAAAAGAAAAAGAGAAGACGACGAAGCATTTTGAAGAGTTTTTTTTTGCTATATACCCATTAAAACCTGCAAATATATTATGAAATTGTCATATTTTAAAACTTTTTTTGGCCGTGGGTATATTGGCAAAGCCGATTGGTTTTGATGGGTACATTAGCAAAAAACCTCAAATTTATGGCAAAATAACTTCACAAGCCTACGAATGACCCATCCATTTGAGCATGAAATACAATAAGATCTTTATCAATCATGCATGGCTAATTTAACCGGGCCTCCAAGTGTTCAAACGGATATCATTATTATGGGATAACCGAATTTCCTACACCCATATATATTGGGATTGTAATTTAAGTCAGTTTGGAATTGCCAACTACGAAAGCAATTGTCAACTATGAATACCAATAATAACTTAACACATGAATATCAATCATTGCACGGCTAGAAGGGAGCACATCACAATGGATACTAAAAGACTGAGTAAAAAATAATAAGAAAATTACTCTTCTTTTCTATGAATTCTAGATAATTATGGATGTTTTATATGTTCATATTCCAATTATTGCTTCTGAGTCAACATTTATCATGAGTATTCGAATTTTCAATCCTCATCATAATAGACTACACCCAAAAACTTTAGAAGTATTAGTGTGTGCCCAAAGTTAATTATGTTTTTCTTATTTATTGTTTTTTTTCTAAAAGAATATGTTAATATATTACTATGTTTTCTTTATATTTGTTTTTAAGTACATGCAAAACCATTGAATATTGTCCGACTATAAATTATGGGAAACTGATAATGTTGATTATGACGATGAAACCATCGAAGTTTAGCATTCTAAAAAACTGCATTATATGATGTATAATATTGATAAATGAGAACTTTTTCTATATTGTTATTTTTTTAGATGGTTTTGTTTAAGATTGTGAACACTATGAGTTATTATAAAGATTGCCATGTTGGTATCAATTTTCGAATTTTTCAGGTTTAAATTAAAAAAGATCAATCGAACTTATAAATTCGTGGCTAATCATTAACCCAACGTTAACTCGTGGCTGGATGGGGCAGGGGAGCGACCAGGCATGAAGGGCAAGCCTAGCAGGAGGTGATTAGTTAAGCGGGACAAGTAGTGCTTGATAGTCCAACCGCACCGTATCTATCCCGTTAAAGATTACTTTACATGTCATATAATCATGCCTAAAATTTATGTCATTTTACTTTCATTCTTCCTTGCTCAAGTTGTAGTGCAAGAGATCTATAATACAAATAATATTCTCTTATTAGACAAGTATTTTGCATCATTTCAATTACACATTAGACAATCCGTTCCTCTTGTTTTATGTTTAACTAAATGCATCACACTCGGAAAAAATGTGTTTAACTAATACAAACAATCCAAGATCAATTTCTTTCTTTTATCTTCATTTCTTACCTCTGTATAATCAAACCCCAAAAGACCCTCTTTTTCGATGAGATTCTCAAACAATACTTGGTGCATCTCCTTCCCAATTGCAAACAGACCGAGGCCAACGCGTTCGAATACAGTCGACGAGAGGTGCATGCTGAGCTTTTGGCATATCGACTGCGTTATCTATATCACCAGAGGTCACTGGTACATCAGCCATAAATTCCTCTGGTGTCCATTTCGGAGGAACCGAAACCTTCAGTTTAATCAACCTCGGTTTTTGTATTGGAGTTTCGGTACCGGATGCTTGGCTGCTACTGCCAATTTGAATTGCTTTTGCTATCCCATTAAAATGATAGAGATAAAACTCTTTCTTTCCCATCAATGCATTTGAATCCTTTACACCACCCGAACTCTTATCCAAATCCAAAACAGCTTTCCATAATTCACTCCAAACAATGAATCCCATACCGCATAGCTGATTAATTTTTTCCGGGGGGAAACTGAGGTTCATTTCCCTGATAATCTTTTGAAACCCTTCGACGCTGATGAAACCACCACCTCCGCTTTGATCTTCAGCATCGAATGCTCTTCGGATCTGCGTTTCTCTGCTTTCGAGCTCATTTTCCTCTTGGAGTTTGGGGTCAAGAGAAAATAAAACAGTGTAATGAGAATCACTTCCAACTACCCATATAGGCCATTTTGGACATTTCAGGTGCTGGCCAACTTTGCAAAAGTTGAGGTATTCTAAAAGAGTGAGGAATCCAATTTCCACGCCTGTTGTGATACCCTTGACAAACATTCCCCCTCCTAAGTCTATCTTCCCATCAAACACATTAGCAACAGCGCTTCCCGAGAGTAATAAGTTCACAATTTCCTATATAGGAGAAATAGATTGCAGGCTCATTATTTATGCATAAATCAAGACTTTCATCACGTGAAAAGGCTCAAATTCACCCATAGCAACTACGGAAAGTGTGAGTATGTAAGAATGAGTTGTGGTTTCTTGCATTAAATTAGTTTTACCTGTGATGCATGCCCAAATGGAGCAGTGACTAAGGGCTGACTTGGATCATCCCTATCCTCTTGAACATTTTCCTGCAAAACAATCATTTAACATTATTAAATGAACTGGTAACGAAGTAAGCATGAATCCTAGAAANTTCGTCGTTATCACTGGCGAAACACTCTTAGCAGCAGCAATCCGCTTCTCAGCAGCTGCAGCCATTAAATCTCGCTGAATCCTGCGGTTTTTTACCTCAGGAGGCTCCTCCAGCGTCAGCAACGCTTCACCAACACCTGAATTCTCACCGGGCTTGCTCCTCTTTGGCTCAGGCAAATTGCTCAACCTCTGTGCCATCCTCATTTCCTCATCTTCTTGATCCGCCATCCATACAATACCGATTGAAATTTATAAATCGTAAATACAAAATATTAGCACCCGATTCATGGAATATGAGGAGATAACACTTTTAAAAGACGATTGAGGAAATGGCAAAGTAGGATTTAAGGGGATTTCGAATTTCAAACTGGATGGTTCGACAAAGGCCTCAAGGATGCACGCAATGAACTACAAACGTGGCAAATGGAGAAGGAAATTGCCCAATCTAAGTCTAGGGTTCATAGATTCGAGGCAAAATCTTCGAAGTGGACGATGAGAAGCAAGATTTGGGTCGGGTTTCACAGATTGCCCGCAGGATACCATTTTTTAGGGCAAAATAAGGAAATTCGATTTCAATTTCCAATTCATCGCGACATTTCTTTAAAGAATATCGCATCAAAGGTACACTATATTATGATATTAATGATTTATTTACGTCAACTCAACGTTTTACTATATTCTATATTTTTATATATTTATGTTATATTTCAACTTCTAGTCTTCAAATATTCTGTAGATTTATTATGTATTTCACTTTTACTATATTCTATATATTTTGTCATATAAATTACTGGGATGTGAATTATAAGAATATAAATCACTTATGTGTATCACATTTAGAGCTCTTAAAATTATTTTTTGTGCATAGGATTTTCTAAATGGGTACATTTATAATTTAACTCATTGAAATTAATTATGAGAATATAATCATTTTTGTAAATATGTTATCCGATTGATTCGTTGTCTCAAAGGATTTATTATGATCGAGTTTGTTTAATAAACTTTTGATTACTTGAGTTTTTTGGATAATAAGAATAAATTATAAACATAAAGAGTAGATTGAAACAATAACTAGTATGCTTATAATAACTATTATTAAAATGTAATGTAATGATATTTAGTGAATGACAATTATTAAATACAAAATAATATGATCGTCAATATACTACCATCAATGTTTGATAAAATTAATGTATTATAATTGTGAATTATATATAAATATTAATAAATTCTTCTTAAATATATATATAATAAAGATATATTATAATTATTTAAAAATAATAATAAATTTATCATTTTCCCAGAAGCCATAGTTGGTGTTAATGAGTATGATAAAATCATCATTTTTATCGGTAATAAATAGTAATTTTGCTTTTAATTTGTATAAATTAAAAAATAACAATCACATATCGCCAGTTTTAATCGTTACTAATCGGGTACCAAAACATTGAACTCTTAAAAGTTAAAACCATGAAAGAGCATTTGCATTTGCATTATGGAGAATGTTTGGATACAAATGATGTATTCTTGATAACAATACAGCAAAAACGAACGCCTCCAAAGTTTCAATTCATAAACTAGAAAATTACAAAGAAATAGACAAAGCAATATTGCCAACAAATCCAAGAACCAGAGCAACGCGAAAGTGAATGAAGCTGTTAACTAAAGAAGAAGCGTGTGATGAACCAGAGATGCTCCCAGCAGGGCCACCAGCCGGTATTGAACCAGAAGAAGGCACAAAAGATGAGCTTGGGTTTGTAGGGATACCACCTGGTGATGGTGATGGCGCTGGGGAAAAGTATGTGTCTGGAACTGCAACTGTTGTTGGTGGAGCAATTAGTTGAGGGAATTGTTCAACTCCTGAAAATAACTCATCAAACTATGATTTAGTACTACAAAACTACTAAATCTCTTCATTACCAATTCACCCAGCCAAAATAAGCATGAACTAGATAGTACATATGATAAAACTTGAGAAACAGAATGGCTTTCTTGGAAACAAGGTTAAATATGTAAAAATTCAGGATTTAATGGGTCGGAAGAATGTAGATGTAGCCCGGTCCATAAGAAAAGTGAATCACATTGAAAATGCTAAGTCAAACTAATTACTAATGATATCACACCCCTTATAAACTAGAATTATTTTAGTTTCACAACCGATGTGGGACAATAAATAAGATGCTAGGTAATGGTGAAAGTTGAGTATGAGAAATGGACATAGAATCCCACATGGGAAACAAATTTTTTCCTAAAATAAACGACAATAACATGTCCAAATAGAGCCCCCTATGTCTTTTCCAACGCTATAAACCAAATAAAGTGCAAAGAACACTGTTAATATCTTCACCTGAGCATCGAGGTTGAAGGGATGTTGACAACCTNTATCTATCCCGTTAAAGATTCCTTTACATGTCATATAATCATGCCTAAAATTTATGTCATTTTACTTTCATTCTTCCTTGCTAAAGTTGAAGTGCAAGAGATCTATAATACAAATAATATTCTCTTATTAGACAAGTATTTTGCATCATTTCAATTACACATTAGACAATCCGTTCCTCTTGTTTTATGTTTAACTCAATGTTTTCATACCGGTCTAGAATTACGTATCGATCCGGATCAGTATGAACGGTACGATCGATATACCGGTTGGTACCAATTTTATTTTATTTTATCTTTAAAAATATTAATATCTAATTAATATTTTAGGATTAGACCCAAAAAAATTCGTAAATCGACCCGAACACCTGGTATCGGACGGTACGAAAAAAATACTGGTACCAAGCGAAATTTGACGTACCGGGTGGTATACCGTCCGGTATGAAAACAGTGGTTTAACTAAATGCATCACACTCGGAAAAAATGTGTTTAACTAATACAAACAATCCAAGATCAATTTCTTTATTTTATCTTCATTTCTTACCTCTGTATAATCAAACCCCAAAAGACCCTCTTTTTCAATGAGATTCTCAAACAATACTTGGTGCATCTCCTTCCCAATTGCAAACAGACCGAGGCCAACGCGTTCGAATACAGTCGACGAGAGGTGCATGCTGAGCTTTTGGCATATCGACTGCGTTATCTATATCACCAGAGGTCACTGGTACATCAGCCATAAATTCCTCCGGTGTCCATTTCGGAGGAACCGAAACCTTCAGTTTAATCAACCTCGGTTTTTGTATTGGAGTTTCGGTACCGGATGCTTGGCTGCTACTGCCAATTTGAATTGCTTTTGCTATCCCATTAAAATGATAGAGATAAAACTCTTTCTTTCCCATCAATGCATTTGAATCCTTTACACCACCCGAACTCTTATCCAAATCCAAAACAGCTTTCCATAATTCACTCCAAACAATGAATCCCATACCGCATAGCTGATTAATTTTTTCCGGGGGGAAACTGAGGTTCATTTCCCTGATAATCTTTTGAAACCCTTCGATGCTGATGAAACCACCACCTCCGCTTTGATCTTCAGCATCGAATGCTCTTCGGATCTGCGTTTCTCTGCTTTCGAGCTCATTTTCCTCTTGGAGTTTGGGGTCAAGAGAAAATAAAACAGTGTAATGAGAATCACTTCCAACTACCCATATAGGCCATTTTGGACATTTCAGGTGCTGGCCAACTTTGCAAAAGTTGAGGTATTCTAAAAGAGTGAGGAATCCAATTTCCACGCCTGTTGTGATACCCTTGACAAACATCCCCCCTCCTAAGTCTATCTTCCCATCAAACACATTAGCAACAGCGCTTCCCGAGAGTAATAAGTTCACAATTTCCTATATAGGAGAAATAGATTGCAGGCTCATTATTTATGCATAAATCAAGACTTTCATCACGTGAAAAGGCTCAAATTCACCCATAGCAACTACGGAAAGTGTGAGTATGTAAGAATGAGTTGTGGTTTCTTGCATTAAATTAGTTTTACCTGTGATGCATGCCCAAATGGAGCAGTGACTAAGGGCTGACTTGGATCATCCCTATCCTCTTGAACATTTTCCTGCAAAACAATCATTTAACATTATTAAATGAACTGGTAACGAAGTAAGCATGAATCCTAGAAACGAGATCGCTTACTAGTCCCCGTGATAGCAAGGCAGATATTAAAAACAGCAATGCCCCAAAACGACTTTGGAAAATAGGAAGCATGCCTTCAAGCATACTAATAGCATTGGATTTGGAGGTGCATGTATAAAGTGCTAGATTCTTCTGCAGGTCGGATCCAGATTCAATAGAAACTTTACTGAATGCCTGATATGACAAGAAATTCATTAGTGCTTTCCATTAAGTTACTGGATATACAACTAGGGGCATTGCAGTTCATTGTGGGGGATGGATCCTTGAAAAATTGTTGGGTTGAAATGGTTGATCGGATCGGCCTCAGACTCTCCTTTTACCAAACATACCTAAATTGATGTTTTATAGCTCTCCAAGGCAAGACAAACCATAACCAATAATATGCAGCAGTTTTAAAAGGACACTTGGGGGATTGAATTAGAAAGCATAGAAAGATGCTAAAAGTCAAGGTAATCACCTCATCCCCTGACCCCATAAAGGGCTTGTCAGAGTCAATGCTGTTCAAAGAAGCTATTACAGCACTTTTCTTATGCCCGCACAGGAATAAGATCTCAGCCATACTTTTCACAAGTGCCCTGTTATATGAAGTTACAATATTAAGCAAAAACACAAAAAAAATACCAACAATAAGGTCACCAAAGCAATAAAAGTAAAGCTCCAGGTAAAAGTAACATATAAAATACAACTACCCTAAACTTCTACGATTAAACCAGATAGACTGATTCAGAAAATCCATGGAGGAAAATTACAAGGATATTTGTCTAATGTGTGAATTTTCCCATTTTTTTATTCTATTTTTAATTTCAGAACCAGGAACTAAAAACATTATACGGTAAGGTATGATAGCACCAAATGAAAGATTCGAAGGAATTGCAACCTCGATCTTTTTTCTTTAGGAAGAGATGAAAAAATATCAGACGGCGCAAATTCATTGTAAGGAGCTATTCTGAAAGGATTTCGTAATGCCATGTTTGGGATGCCATCCTCCAATTCTTCAGTAGCAAATAGGAGGTACTTGAGGATAAAAGCCTGAACAGCCAAGACTATTCCATTAGTACGAAATAAATGGGAAAGGCAAGTTTTCCATGTTGATATACAAAATTCCACATGAACAAAGTAAAAATGTAAAATTTGGAAATACTTCACCAAAATCTTTAACAAAGTTAACATCATAGATATCACAAAATCAAATTCGCCACAGCAGCAAGAAATAGCACTGCAAAGATTATGTGAAATTCAGCATCTTATAAATCCCTTTCGCGAATTAGCCTCATTATCAGGCCTTATTCATTTGACATCAACCATCTAGCTACTAGAAATAGGATCTCAATGGAAAATAGTTAAACTAGTCTAGTGAAGCAAAATGAGCAATAAAAGCATACCTGTATCGCTGATAGCACACCACATGGTCCCCCTTCATGCTGTACAAGACCCATTAATGTCCCTGGATCATCGCTAAAGCTGCAGGCAAATTTATTTTGGTTGCATTAAAAGAAACTGGGAAAGAAGAAAACCATTTGTGTAAGCATAAAAAGAAATCGGGGAAGGGAACAATATGGAATACAGATTATAAAAATATCCATTTAAGTAAGATTGAGGAGGTTATGTCATAACTGCAGCCCGAGTTCGAACTGTAAATGAAACAAATTTAAAGTAGATGAATTTTATCTATCATATGTGTAACACTCTGATTTTTTCAAAAACGAGAATCAAGATATCAAAAGGCATGAATATAAAACAAGCACTCCATTGAAATTCAATTGGCTTGGCCATATGCCATTGTTCTTCAAATGATGTCCAGAAACCATTCTATATTAAAGTGCATTTTCAGCCATTTGTAAGACAAAATCATTTTCTAAGCTACCATATATTCATAACGGATTACTAAAAGCATATAAGCAACATAAAGGCTAACCTAATACCCTGATTGCACCATTGCGAAAGTACATCTTTACTAAAACCGTTCCCAAAGATAACCCGGAAAAGTTCTCCGGCCTCCCTCTCAGATAAGGTGTAGGAACTTCCACTTCCAATTCCAACTCTGGCTATAACTATGTTATTCGTTCTGGCTATACTATCGCCTAGGAAAGATACTTCTTTCATTTTCGTCGTTATCACTGGCGAAACACTCTTAGCAGCAGCAATCCGCTTCTCAGCAGCTGCAGCCATTAAATCTCGCTGAATCCTGCGGTTTTTTACCTCAGGAGGCTCCTCCAGCGTCAGCAACGCTTCACCAACACCTGAATTCTCACCGGGCTTGCTCCTCTTTGGCTCAGGCAAATTGCTCAACCTCTGTGCCATCCTCATTTCCTCATCTTCTTGATCCGCCATCCATACAATACCGATTGAAATTTATAAATCGTAAATACAAAATATTAGCACCCGATTCATGGAATATGAGGAGATAACACTTTTAAAAGACGATTGAGGAAATGGCAAAGTAGGATTTAAGGGGATTTCGAATTTCAAACTGGATGGTTCGACAAAGGCCTCAAGGATGCACGCAATGAACTACAAACGTGGCAAATGGAGAAGGAAATTGCCCAATCTAAGTCTAGGGTTCATAGATTCGAGGCAAAATCTTCGAAGTGGACGATGAGAAGCAAGATTTGGGTCGGGTTTCACAGATTGCCCGCAGGATACCATTTTTTAGGGCAAAATAAGGAAATTCGATTTCAATTTCCAATTCATCGCGACATTTCTTTAAAGAATATCGCATCAAAGGTACACTATATTATGATATTAATGATTTATTTACGTCAACTCAACGTTTTACTATATTCTATATTTTTATATATTTATGTTATATTTCAACTTCTAGTCTTCAAATATTCTGTAGATTTATTATGTATTTCACTTTTACTATATTCTATATATTTTGTCATATAAATTACTGGGATGTGAATTATAAGAATATAAATCACTTATGTGTATCACATTTAGAGCTCTTAAAATTATTTTTTGTGCATAGGATTTTCTAAATGGGTACATTTATAATTTAACTCATTGAAATTAATTATGAGAATATAATCATTTTTGTAAATATGTTATCCGATTGATTCGTTGTCTCAAAGGATTTATTATGATCGAGTTTGTTTAATAAACTTTTGATTACTTGAGTTTTTTGGATAATAAGAATAAATTATAAACATAAAGAGTAGATTGAAACAATAACTAGTATGCTTATAATAACTATTATTAAAATGTAATGTAATGATATTTAGTGAATGACAATTATTAAATACAAAATAATATGATCGTCAATATACTACCATCAATGTTTGATAAAATTAATGTATTATAATTGTGAATTATATATAAATATTAATAAATTCTTCTTAAATATATATATAATAAAGATATATTATAATTATTTAAAAATAATAATAAATTTATCATTTTCCCAGAAGCCATAGTTGGTGTTAATGAGTATGATAAAATCATCATTTTTATCGGTAATAAATAGTAATTTTGCTTTTAATTTGTATAAATTAAAAAATAACAATCACATATCGCCAGTTTTAATCGTTACCAAACATTGAACTCTTAAAATTCAAAACCATGAAAGAGCATTTGCATTTGTATGGAGAATGTTTGGATACAGATGATGTATTCTTGATAACAATACAGCAAAAACGAACGCCTCCAAAGTTTCAATTCATAAACTAGAAAATTACAAAGAAATAGACAAAGCAATATTGCCAACAAATCCAAGAACCAGAGCAACGCGAAAGTGAATGAAGCTGTTAACTAAAGAAGAAGCGTGTGATGAACCAGAGATGCTCCCAGCAGGGCCACCAGCCGGTATTGAACCAGAAGAAGGCACAAAAGATGAGCTTGGGTTTGTAGGGATACCACCTGGTGATGGTGATGGCGCTGGGGAAAAGTATGTGTCTGGAACTGCAACTGTTGTTGGTGGAGCAATTAGTTGAGGGAATTGTTCAACTCCTGAAAATAACTCATCAAACTATGATTTAGTACTACAAAACTACTAAATCTCTTCATTACCAATTCACCCAGCCAAAATAAGCATGAACTAGATAGTACATATGATAAAACTTGAGAAACAGAATGGCTTTCTTGGAAACAAGGTTAAATATGTAAAAATTCAGGATTTAATGGGTCGGAAGAATGTAGATGTAGCCCGGTCCATAAGAAAAGTGAATCACATTGAAAATGCTAAGTCAAACTAATTACTAATGATATCACACCCCTTATAAACTAGAATTATTTTAGTTTCACAACCGATGTGGGACAATAAATAAGATGCTAGGTAATGGTGAAAGTTGAGTATGAGAAATGGACATAGAATCCCACATGGGAAACAAATTTTTTCCTAAAATAAACGACAATAACATGTCCAAATAGAGCCCCCTATGTCTTTTCCAACGCTATAAACCAAATAAAGTGCAAAGAACACTGTTAATATCTTCACCTGAGCATCGAGGTTGAAGGGATGTTGACAACCTGTAGAAATGAAGACGAAAAAATGATTTGAACCCATTAAAAAAAACAAACAGATAAATCGATAGTAAGCTTCATTGAGAATAAGTTTGGTGAATTACTTGGCAGAAATAGTTCCATTGACAAAACCACTATAACTGCAAGACGTCAGATTGCATCCACCGCTTGTTTGCTGTATGGTTTTGTTCCCTATCATTAGATTGCTATTTGGACATTGCATGCTTGAACAAGAAACTGCCAATGAAGCAGGCATGCAATATAAGCTGCACACAAATTTCCATAACTATATTAGAGAATTCTTCGCTCGTAGAGTTTCCAACAAAATGCCCATTTGTTGTTAGTGCAATGAGGGGCTGGCAAATTCAAAATCAATTTTTTTTCTGTAATAAGTAAAAGCTCATCGAGACAAGACACTCTGTGAATAATACACGCAACTGTGTTTTAGGATGTAAGAAATGGGACAACTTACTTGGTGTTCGCTGGTCCGCAACTGCATTGCACACAATGACTTGCAGTGATCGCATAGCTTCCGTTTGGAACAACTAATCCAAAATCAGCATAAGTTGCTGGGAAATTTGATGTACAAGCTGGGAAAAAATAATTTTGATCTGAATCAGTAATAAATTCCAATTTCATGCTTTTGCAGTGAATAATTACGCAGTAAAGAGAGTGAATGGGATAAATCTGGGTTATTGACGAACCAGACAAAGGGATGGCAAGAATATCTTCTTCCTCAATCTCCACGCTACCAAGAAAGTTAACATTCATCAAATCACTCACAGTAGTAGCATACCTACCAGCAATGCCCGCCAAAGTATCCACATCTCTCACAACATACGACAAGTAAATCGCCGGCAAATTGTTGTCACTGTTGTTAAAACAAGTACAATGCAAAGGAATGTTGAGCGGCGTTGCCACAGGTATGACCNATTATGTCCAGCCCAATACAGAATTATCAAGAGTCCCTTGGGCCAAGGGAGAAAAGAATTTCAGCGGCCCAAATTGTTTCTCATCAGCCCAATTTCGAAGGCAGTTGCAAGAAATGATCATTCATGCACTAAATCATGATCACACGAAGTGAATTGAGGGAACGTGCCTGAAGAAGAGGAAAATACAGTATAAATCTGTGAAGAAATAAAATACGAAGTATAAGGTGGATACAAAAGGAAGACGATCAAAGAAAAGGCGGAAATTACCAGGTTAAAGGCAGCA
Source organism: Utricularia reniformis (assembly GCA_009725065.1). NCBI lineage: Eukaryota > Viridiplantae > Streptophyta > Magnoliopsida > Lamiales > Lentibulariaceae > Utricularia > Utricularia reniformis. Next base: position 296,679 of record RWGZ01001076.1, read on the forward strand.
GTGACTGTGGTGGTAAAAGTCGATTCTTGTTCATCATTTGTATCTGATACATTCAAAATGTGGATAGTGAATTAGACCCGGTGAGTGGTCTCGTGGTTTTTTCCAGGAATCACCTGGTTTTCCACGTAAAATTGTTTCGTTCCTCAAACTTATATCACAACGTAAAACTGCAGGAAATGAAGTCTAAACAAAATTGATAACATAAGACTTATCTGTTTTGGTGACTAAGAATTTATCCTTTCATACCGGTCACAACTTCGAGCAACAAAACGCCGAACCCGTACACATCGCTGCTCTTTGTCGCCTTACTGGTTTTTGTATGCTCCGGTGCAAGATACCCCAAAGTTCCCACAATTCGCGTTGTTGCTGGATCGACGCCATGATCACTTAATTTCGCAAGGCCAAAGTCACCTAATCTTGCGTTCCATTTCCCATCTAAAAGCACATTACTTGGTTTTATATCTCTGTGAATCACGACTTGTTCCCAGTCTTCGTGCAGATAATGAAGCCCACAAGCTACACCTTTTATGATATGATACCTGTTCAATTTTTCCACAAGAAGTAATATTTATTAGAATATTAAATTTCTAGAGTATGCACGGATACGATGGAAGTGTGCACGAATACGATATATAAGAGAAGGATACCACAATGTAAAAGATTTGCGCAAATCAATTACAATTACAATGTGATATTTAACATTGCAACAAGAAGTAAGTTTGTTTGGTATACATTATAAAAATTGCGGTATAGTGAGATGTACTATAGTGGTTTTTTAAATGTATTTGATAAAATTATGATATAATTATCTTGATTTTTATAAAAAACTAATATACCATTTTATTATTAATAATGTAAAAAAGAGATTTAAAATAATTATAAAACGTGTAATATAGTCATTTTCAAAATCGATATGTAGATATAACTGATTTTAGCAGTAACATCAAATCATCATTTTTTAACGATGATACAATCATAATTATACTTTTGTTTTGTGTACCTTAAAATAATCATGATCTCACTATCTCACTTCAATGTACATCTATTCTTATCGAAGTTCCAAATAAAATCAATGATTTGATCAAGTTTTTTAAAAATATAATATCCTCTCATTAATCTTGTTCGTACACGATCTCCCGTCGTAATTTCGGTCATTTTTCTCTAATTTCAACATGGTAAAGAAACTAATTCGATGTATTTCAATTCGCAGTCCAAATCTTATGATTGGACCTAAAAGGTGTTGAATTTGTGATACATTGATTAGAAAAATAGATTGATTGGTGGAGAATATCATCACATAACAATTTGATCAAATCTTTTAAATATGTAATATCTTCTCATTAATCACTTTCGTTCACACTCATCATAATTTCGACAACTCTATAATTTCAATAATCCCTTTGAGCCCAGCCAAGTTTGGTTTCACATTGTTTATGAAGGTATTTCTCGAAGCTTCCATTAGGCATGTATTCGTACACTAACAGAAGCTCTTGGGCAAATTAGCAGAATAGCTCACTACATACATTTGTTTTGATAAATAGCCTATGTCAGTAATATCTTGGTTAAATAACCAATTTTTCCAAAGTATTAGTCAAATAGTCCGGGCATATGTATATTATTAATAAAAATAAATCAAATAATTAAATATTACATATATATTTTAATTAAAAATACATATTAAATTAAAATACAATATATTAACATCCAATTTTATATATTTACGTTGTAAAATAAATTAAACTAATTTAACGAACATCGTAAGAATTTGGTAAATTGAATTAAATTACGATTGAAAATATTATATCGAACGAAACATCAAATATTGGATATCGACCGAGATATCGGTCATACGCTTCGAATCAGAATATATACAATTTATATATTGATCGATATGTAAAATACAAGGGGGTACCGGGTATTTTTGACAGACCCAGAATAACCCGAGATTCGACCCAATAACAAGACACCGGGAGTTATCAAACAAAACAACGATGCCCAATATTTTATATATCGATCGATACTCGGTATTTCATGTTTCGTTCGATATAATATTTTATCAATATTTTCATATCCATCATTTAATTCAATTTACTAAATTCTTACGATTTTCATTAAACTAATTTATTTTATTTTACAACGTAAATATATTAAATTCACGTTAGTAAGAGTAAATTCGATGTTAATATATTGATATTTATGTTAATGTACATTTTAATATAGTTTAAGGAAAATAGTAAGAATTTGGTAAATTGAATTAAATTACGATTGAAAATATTGATAAAATATTATATTGAACAAAACGTGAAATACCAGGTATCGAACGATATATCGATCACACACACCGAATCAAATTACATAATTTCATATCGATTGTTGTTTTGTATGATTTTCGTTAAACTAGTTTAATTTATTTTACAACGTAAATGTATAAAATTCGATGTTAATATATTATATTTTAATTTAATATGTATTTTTAATTAAAATATATATGTAATATTTAATTATTTGATTTATTTTTATTAATAATATACAAATATCCGGGCTATTTGACTAATACTTTGGGAAGATAGGTTATTTAGCCAAGATATTACTGACACAGGCTATTTGTCAAAGCAATTCTATGCAGGGAGCTAGTTTGCTAATTTCCCCTGCTTATATGGGCTAATTTGGGATAATAATGTTAATCCAAAAATCAAATATTGTTTTAGGGCGAGTAGCGGACGTCGTCCGCGGAAAGCTGACGTGGACAGATATAGCGGGCGTCGTCCGCGGAACACGTGGGCAGCTGACGTGTTCTGCGGACGACGTCCGCTATAGCTGTCCACGTCAGCTTTCCGCGGACGACGTCCGCTATAGTTATTAACACGCAATTTCCGCGTTTGTCAATCGATATTTATGCTTCTATATATATGGATTGCATTTCAACACAAATTTATATCAAACAACAAATACAACATTATTTGAAGTGTTCAGCGACTACAGATTTAAGGTATAATCGAATCCTATTTTTGAATTGAATTTCGTTAATTATTTGAATATTTATTATTCACTTGTAATATTTGATATTATGTATTCGACATGTAGTAATCATAGAGATGAATCCTGAATGGGCAACATATTATGACGACATTGGTTCGACTTCTGGTGGTCAAGAGGAAGGGTCTGATAATGACACCTAGCCCGATTCCCCAGACGAGGAATATGGTGATGAAGAAATATCGGAAGAGGGCATTAGTGGAACCTCACGGAGAGTGGACCGGGGCAGTGGGTTAGTTCGACGGTTGAGATGTTCCGCCGAAGAAATCGATGAAATGTATGCTATGTTAGCTGTGCCATTGATATTGATCTAGTCTAAAAATATTTTGGGTATTTATTTTTAGATCAGTCAATTTTTTTAATTATTCGGAATTCAATTTATGTGGGGACACGAGCGATATACGAGGTTGGGCCCACAATGTGTGAGCTTACGTCCTCGGGAGAGCAAAGCTCTACCTTGGTTTCCACTATAATAATCAAAGGATACAAGTACAATGAGGTGATAACAATNATAATTGTAATAGATACACTCTGACACAATTATATTAAAATTTTTCCCGAATTATTAATCAAATAGCACTGAATCACTAACATTCATTATTATAAATTATTTATTAATATCCATTATAAACCCATTAATGTATATTTAAACACAAATCCTTATTTTGAATAATTATATTTAATAATTATTTATTTATATTAATTTTTAATAAATATTCATATAAATTTAACAGAAGGATTGAGGAATTATAAAAAATTAAATGTTTTTTTGTAATTTTAAAATTTTACTCTTTTTTAAATAAAACATGAAACTAATATTTTTTTAACCAGATAATATTATTGTTCATAAACACCCATAAACACAAATCCTGGATTTGAACTTTAAACTCTTCACTCTATAGATAAAGATTAGTACAATTTGACAACATTGATTGGAATAATTCTCATGTATTAATTTGGATCATGCTTACTCATTTAGATAGTTTGTATAATTCTATCATGAAATCTATTGATAAAATATAAGATAATAAAATCATAAAATATGCAATGAAAATATTTTTATTCTTTAATAACTTGGAGGACATGCATTTTACACAACCCGTAAGCTGGGGGTCGTAAACAAACGTAACCCAATTAATTAATATAATATCATTTCCCCTATAAATTAATATTATACTAATTTTAATCAAGTCCTTATGAAAAAAATTCCTAATTTCATTTTGATATTGTATTAAGTTTTTTGAATATATATAGAGATAACATGATGTAAACGCTTAAAGCAATGAAGTAAATTCAAGGTATTCGATTTTTTGGATTTATATGTAGGTATTTATAAGAGTGAATTACTTGAAACCAAAGACCAAATAATAAGTTCCATCTTAGTTGTATTAATCTTTTCTTTAACCCAATCTTTGTTTTATAATAAAAAAGTATAAATATCGAAGTGCTATTTTGTTTTCATTTAATCGATTGTATATAAAGTGTGAAAAAGCCATTTTTGAAGTATAATATTTGTAGATGTATTCTCACTTTGACTAATTAACAATGTTTTTGTGTAGTAAATATTTTTTAAAAAATATTTTAGTAGTAAGAAATCATACTTCATATGAAAATAGGACGAATGACATTTAAAGTCCTCAAAATTGTATGATTTGACAAATTTGGTTTTTAAAATTTGACAAATTTAATTCTCAAAGTTTTTTTGAGGCAAAACTAGTTCTCAAACTTTGTATTTTTTGTAAAATTAGTTATCATACTTTGTATATTTTGGAAACTCTAATCCTCAAAGTTTAATGTATGTGGCGAAATTTGTCCTTAAATTTTGAGAACAAATTTTGCCACATAAGGACCAAATTCACCAAATTTTGGAAATCATAGGTACCACTTTTGTCAAAACTATCAAAGTATAGAGATTACAAATGTCAAACAAAAGTTTGATGACTAAATTTACCAAAATCATCAAATTTTGGGGATCAAACACGCCATTTTCTCTATGTAAATATATATTGAGTCTTATCAATATTAGAATTGGAAAATTTTCAATTTTGATCTCTTCAATTTCATACAAAATCAATTCTATTATTCAATTATTAAAAATGAAATCACTATAATAATCATAAATAAATAATGTTTTTATTTTTAAACTCAATATTTTAATTTTGGGGAAATTTCAATTTGGATTTGAAAATGAATTTCAAGGAAAAGATTGAAATTGTGCATTTCATAAAATGTATATTTTAACACTTTTCCATGTATATTGTATAATTTCATATAATGTATATTTTAACACTTTTACATGTATAATGTATAATTTCATACATACATAACATGTTATCCCTTGTGTGTATATTGTGAAGTATTCAAGAGTTATAGATCAATTCCCTTATCTCAGGTGAACATCGGCTACGATCTTCATCCGAATGTCTTCCAATTCTGATACGGAGTAAGGAATCCGAATCGGCGAAGAAATCAAAAGTTATAGATCAATTCCCTTGTCTCCGGTAAACTTCGGCGCCAATCTTCATCTGTACGTCTTCCAATTTCGATAGAACAAAGAATCCGAATC
>RWGZ01001076.1:302373-324394 GCA_009725065.1 Utricularia reniformis
CACATGCTATTAAAGCGGCGAAACAAATTGGGCGTGCACCTGACCGCATGTTCATACGGGGGTCAACTGTCGATATGTTGCAGACATCTTACGGGGAAGCAGTCATTCATTCACTTAGACCCGAGTACACATGGACGACCCCAGGGTGGAAGTTGTGGCATGACCCCAGTAGATTAAAAGCTATCCGAAGAGGGCGACGTAGGGGAAGCAGAATTCCAACGGATATGGATCTCTAGTGATTTTTTATTTAATTTTAATTTGATTTTTAATATTTTAATTTAATTGTATATTTAAATTTAATTATATATTTTAATTTAATTAAATATTAAATAGCAAAAAAATTAAATTTATTTTAAATTTATGTTAATTAAATATTAAATTAATATTGAATAAATTACATATAATTTAATTTAATTTAATTTTAATTTTTAATATTAATATTAAAATAAGTAATATAATAACAAAAAATGTAATATTTAATACAAAAATTTCAAAAAATCATAATCATTGGAGAGTTCTATCCAAAAAATCCATATCAATCAAATCATCGTCAAAAAAACGTGGCTGCTCAGGTGCCGCGCTGGACTCTCCACGTTCCCTCCGTCTTCGACGCCTTTCCCTGTCACGGTTCATCGGAGGCGGTTCACTGGGAGTAGGCCCTCGTGGGTATGGCGGGGTCTGGTACTGAGCAGGCAAATGTGCAGGATTACGAGATGGTGGATCTCTATATGGATAACTCATAGGAGGATACTGCTGTGAGCCGTACGACGTCCCAGCAGTTGGGTCAGGTGGTGGGTGTGCGTACCCGGATGTAGGGTACTGCGTCCAAGGTCGAGGCATCGGAGATGGCTCAATAGGAAGCGAGAAGCCCATGCCAGACGACGTGTAGTGGGGGGAAGGTAAGTACCCATAGACCTGGGAAAAAGCAAAATGATGTATTTCCCTAAGTCTATGGGTAGCTTCTGCGTTCCCCTGTAGATGTGTTCCCGCAAAGTAGTCCAACTGTGTGACCTGCAAACAAAAAAAACCGATCAAAATAACACAAATGTAACACAATGCAACACAAACCGATCAAATTACCACTCGAGCCATGGGTTCTGCTGTTCCTCCTCTCCAACCGGTCTCCTCGTTCGATCGGACGGCTAAATGTGGTATACCATATGTACAATACCACGCAAAATATGTGTCTTCCAACACACTAGCTCCGTCCACGAACAAGTGCTCGAACAGGTGGTTCCACATATAGATCAATTTGGCATGGATACTGACCCAATCCTGACCCTTCTCGGAGTTATAAGAATGCAAGAGTCTTAGGAGCCCTGCATCCTCTGCTGGTCTGGGAATGGAGAGGACACCTCCGAACTGACGTGCCACACGATCGGGGTGATGGTGTTCCACGCGGCCGAAAAATAAAATCGGCCCCGTGTAACGCCATGCCGCAGTGGTCTCAGCATCAGCGTGCTCTAGGTCACCATCCGTGTATGACCTCCATATGAACTGAAAATTATACATTAACAAACGCACAAAATAATTTGTATAAGTCATTATTTATTACAGCACCTCTCGTCTCCCAATTGCATCTAGTGCATCTCGACAAACCCTTAGCGCATTGTGCGCCGTGTTCGTATGGTCCAGACGACCGGTAAACTCCCTGTAAAATACATAATTTAAATTAAATTAAATTATTATAAAAAATAATAAATAATGAAATACAAACCTCCAACCGTAGTACTGGTAACTACGTCGGTCGAAGGACTCATTCGGGAAGCGGTATATGAACACCGGTTTCAGAGCCGGAATTCTGGACCACGCCCATAGCTGAAAATCATAAACAATATTATATTAGCTATTGATATGAGATTAAATTTGTATAACGTTGACACACCTGTACAATTCTGAATGCTCCACCTACTGTCACTAGACCGGTCGAAGCCTTGCAGAGTTCTCGATATAAGTACGCAAGTACGGCTGATCCCCAGCTAAGTCCTATCATCTCATCATCATCTCTAAAGAGGTCCATCATGATGAGTTTTGTTCGGTCCCCATTATTATTCGGTAACAAAATCGAAACCACTATGAGGAGACATATAGCCCAAGCAAAACCGAGGATCTCATCATCAGACTCAAATGGCATAGCTGCCCGTTCCAACACATACTCTCCCAGACCACGTAAACTGAAATTCGGATAGCTAATATACTCGTCTCTAGGAGTCCACCCAAACACGGCAGTGCTATACTGTTTCCACTCCCCAACATTCCTATCAGGTCGTGGACCAGTGATAACATTGTCCAATATGGGCAATCCCCATATGAGTGACACATCCTGTAGTGTCACCGTGGCCTCGCCCATCGGGAGGAAGAATGTATGCGTCTCGGGTCACCACCGCTCCACCATAGCAGCCAACAAATGATTATCCAGCTTGATACGAATCGTCTTGAATACTCCGTAAAACCCCCACCGTATCAAGCACGCAGATACTCTAGCATCCAACGCCACCAGCCTACTCAAATAATAATCGAACCATGCTCTCCATTTATAATGTGTCTACTTATGTGATGATTTTGACGATGTATGACACTTCCGTTTATGGGAGCACATGGTCTGCCGCCTTCCATATCTATTACACAATAATGTACGAAACATAATAATAATAATTCAAAAATACAATATTTAAATTTAAACTAGCAATTGACAATAATAAATAAATTAAAATACAAATAATAAAATATTTAAATTACTAAAAACTAAATTGTACCAAAATTTAGAATATTTTTTTCGTGCTCCAAAACACGAGGCGAAATTTTTTCGGGATGATTTCATAAGTGAAATCACCCTATAGCTGTCCAAAAATACACATGCGAGTAGCGGACGTCGTCCGCGGAAAGCTGACGTGGTCAGCTATATTTGACGTCGTCCGCGGAACACGTGGGCAGCCGACATGTTCCGCAGACGACGTCCACTATAGCTGTCCACATCAGCTTTCCGTGGACGATGTCCGCTACTCGCCCTAAAACAATATTTGATTTTTCGATATGCATTATATTCCCAAATTAGCCTATATTTGTGTTATACTTTTATCCTTGTTATTTTTTAAATATTAATATCCAGATTTGCGCCTCTTCACATTCGATAATTCAACAGGCGTGATGAGTGTGCTTGTACTGCCATCGTCTGTGGCAATATTACGTGGCAGCTCACCATTGGTCGGGAAATTAATATTTAAATCGGGGTTTTGGGTACTGTTTCTCCTCATCGTCATTTCGCGAAGGAAGAATTGCCCAATCGAGCTCTCTGCGCCCTCAATCTGTTTCACGTTCAACCCATTTTATGGCTCCTCATAAAATGAGATACCCAGCCATGTCTGAGTTGGATATTGAAGAGTTTAGGTCTAGGTTTTCGATTCCGGCACATTATTCCATCTGGAAGGGACGGGAAGATATTCTCTGTTTCCTTCCGGCGGAAATGAATGTGCCGGCGTCCACTATTCCGGTCAGTTACGCTTCTTTAAAGTGCGGACTTCGTTTTCCGCTGCATCCTTTTGTAGCAGCCGTTCTTAACGAAATTCACTGCCCTACTTTTGCGTTATTTCCGGGTAGTTATGTATATATAGTGGCGTTCATATTTTATTGCCACCAACAGAACAGGGCCCCGACCTTATAACATTTTTTGAACCCATTCTTGGTGGGGTCCCGAAGGGGTAAAGGTCTGTTATGATGCCGCAAACTATACTATATAGTGGTGCGCACTAAAGAGTGCGCTATAGTTGATAAAGAAGATTCTCTCCATGCGTGGGAGTCTTGTTATATGTGGATAACAGTCCCAAAAGAGGACATGTTGAAAGTGTGGCAACGCATAACTCACCCACGCATAGGCCAGTTGGACCGAACCAGGTTCAACCCCTCTCGTCCGGACACCTCAAATACACTTGCGATGTTTCTCCCTCCCGAAGCACGCCTTAAGCGAACGGAACTGCTTCGGAAGAAAAGATTGATAGAAATATGTGTCGCGGGTAGGACTGGAGCCCTAGCCCCGAAGGGGATGTTTTCTAGCTCAGATCTGTCTAAAGGATCGGGTATGAAGTAATGCTTTTATTCTATCCTTTCCTGATCCTTATGTATTTGTTTTGCAGACTCGGCTGAGACGATGCCTAGCTCACGGTTCAAGCGTATGGCTGCTGCTTCGGTTCGTCCTTCTGAAGGACAACGCGAAGCAACGGGGAGTGCTGAGGAAAGTGAATCAGCAACGGGGGGTATGCTGGTTCCATCGGGGTCCGGGAACCCCCCGATCCAAACTACCAGCGCGGACACATTGACCCTACGCTGCACAGGGCAGCCTTCGACTCGGGAAGGGCCTGCCTTTCGGGTATTTGGAGTGGTAGTGGAGGTGATAACGACTCGGATTCGTTCTTTGAGCTTATCCAGCCTCTATCAAATCGGAAACAACTCCTTTATTAATGCTAATACTGTTGCTTTATTGATGCAATGAGCCGTTCCCGTGGAGAAGGTTCTCCCCGGTCCTCACCTTAAGGCGAACGTCTCCCTGCCGCCGATCCCCTTGGGAAAAGGGAAGAGGGCGACCGAAGCAGAAGCCCCGAGGGATCTCAAAAGGCTGAAGAAAGGGGAGAGTGCTTCGGTCCCCACTAAGGGGATCGTTTTGAAGGAGCCTGTATCGGGCCCTAAGACTAACTCCGACTGGGGAGTTGACTTAGGCCTGCTAGACATGTTCAGTAAGGGGAGAAAACTGACCTCCTGGAGAAGTGCTTTCCTGAAGGATTTCCGCCTTTACGGAGAGCAAAACCCAGACAATGTCCAAGCGGATATGTCTGGGGAGGAAATTATTGAGGGCTTCCTCGACCTCACCACCAAGGTAATTTTCTTTTATATTAAGGCCCGAAGATTTACTTTTTGGTTGTTTTTGACATTATTATCTTATGCAGATACAGTTGAGATCAAGCATGGTGAGTTGGTCACGGTACGGGAGGACCGGGACCGACTGGACAATGAACTGCTAAGAGCTGGGACCGAAGTCTCGCTCTTAGCAGATAAAGTCTATGAGCTGGAGAAGACATGGAAGACAGCTCAGGGACGAATTTCTGATCTGGAGGCCAAGCTGCGGGCCAAGAAAGAAGAGATCAACCAAGTTCAAGGTGGGGCCCAAGAGAAGAGAAATAAGCTGAACGAACTTCTCCTTCGGGCCCAAGAAGAGAAGGTGAACTTGGAAGAGGAGTTGACAAGAACCCGCAGTTCGGCCAAAGGTTCGGTCCGGGAAGCAGTCCTAGGCTTCGCTCGGTCCCCCCTGTTATTCGCTTTGGCGGATACATACATGGGGTGTATACTGCTAAATACATGGATAACATGCGAGAGTAGGTTATAAAGCAGTTCGGGCTTTCCCCTTCGGACGAGCGATAGAAGGCGATCGAGCTACTTGAGAGAGATGACAACTTCCAGGTTATTCCAACTTTGGAAGAGCCTGTTCTGGAATAAGACCATTTCTTCTATCTCTTTGAGGAGATGGAGAAAGCGGTCAACCAAAAGGTGGCCGATCAAGAAGAAGAACTGAAGCAGCTCGCGGCCCGGATCGAACCTCAGGAGCAGGGAATTGAAGACAATGAAGATGGGCATGATAATTAAATTTCAGTTGTATTTTGTACCTGCTTTGCTCCTTATTTTCAATATACAACTTTTTCCTCTCAATTATTGTCTTTTTAATTGTCAGAACAAAACATTATAACTGACTTTTAAGTGAATTAATATGTTTCATATTGACGAGAGTGTTTTAACCACCAAGTATAAGATCGGGGATGTTTATAGGGTGTTAACACATCGGTCCCAGATATTATGTTTGGCTTACTCATGTCAATTCTGATTGGATCGGTCGTTTTACATTGTATGCGAATCACTCTTATTCCGTCCTTAGGATCACTACTTGATTAGAAAGACGCGGTCTAGGTTCAATATGAGTTTTTATAAGCTTTGGCCGAACCTTGGTTCTGCTGAAGTCCCGGAAGTTATATTGGCCAAGCTTTAACTCATAACATGTCCCATAATAGTACCGAACTTGTGTTTCGATATGTTGACTCCCCCATTCCTCTTTTCGTGGCAGATTTCGTAAGTACAAGGGCCATTTCTCAAAACTGAATGCCGTTGAAGGGAGTGTTTTAGTTCGTAATGAGTTCTGGGAGAATCAGGACTCATCCATGGGACTAGGCAAGTGCAGAAGCATCTGACTCATCAGAGCGGTCACTACAACTTGGGAGCCTTGCGGATAAGAAGCTTCGGTTACCAGTCCAGTTTCGTCCTAAGTCACCCAACTTCAAGATCGGTCCATCACTCAATTAGAAATAGTTTGTTTTGTACTTACTTGTTTTCAGCTTACGTTTAAAGGAATGTACGTTTATTAAGCTAAACAGGTTAATCGGAAATTCACAAGAAATATCGCCTTAAATTCATGACATTCCAAGTTCGGGGGACCTCTATACCATCCAACGTTTCAAGTTTATACGCACCTGATTCCAATTTCTTTGATATTCGCTACGGTCCCTCCCAATTTCTGTCCAACTTTCCCACGTTCCTCTGCACTTTAATGATTATGAGGACCAGATCTCCTTCAAAGAATTCCCTTGGGAGGACTCGCTTGTTATGGGCTCATTCCATAGTTCGCTGATAAGAACGCATCCGCGCGTAAATCGCATCTCTTTTTCTTCGATCATCTCGAGGTCCAATAATCTCCTTTCACCATTCATATGCTCATCATATTGAGATATCCGAGGTGATCGGATGGCAACCTCCACCGGGCTAACAGCTTCGGTCTCATACACCAATGAGAAAGGTTATTCCTGGGTTGTTGAACGAAGTGTAGTTCGGTATGCCCATAAAACCTCGTAGATGTGTTCAGGCCATCTCCCTCTAAAATATTCTAACTTGGTCTTCAATCCTTTAAGGATAACCTTATTAGATACCTCCGTAAGTCCATTAGTTTGGGGATGAGCTACTGACGAGAAATGTTGGATGATGCCTAACTTGGTGCATAAATCCCGTATGCTCTTTCCACGGAACTGAGTCTCATTATCTGATATGAGTGCTCGAGGAACCCTGAAGCGGCTCACGATATTCCTCCATAAGAAGTGTTTGACAACCTTCTCTGAGATGATGACTACTGCTTCGGCTTCAATCCACTTTGAGTAATACTCCACCGCTACAATACAAAATTTTCTTTGCCCTATTGACCGAGGGAAAGATCCAAGGATATCAATCCCCCATCTGCCAAACGGACAGGGCAATGGGGTAACCGATAAGGGAGCCCCATGCAATTGTGGAATCGGAGCATGGTACTGACATATGGCGCAGCATTTAGTGTACTATTTGGCATCTGCAAGCAACGTTGGCTAAAAGTATCCAGCTCTGATGATGCGGTGGTATAAAGATCGAGCCCCTGAATGAATGCTGCATATCCCTTCATGAACATAAATCATGACGGCTTCAGCCTCAATAGGGGATAAGCAGCGCTGAAGCGGGTCCTCAAAACTCTTTTTAAACAAGCGTCCGTCAACCAGGATAAATCTCTTAGCCCGGACCTCTATTTTTCTGGCGTCAGACTTGTCTTCAGGGAGATAGCCGTTTGAAAGGTATTTAATAAAGGGGTCCATCCAATTGAGTTCCCCACGAGATTCAGTAGCGTTAATATTCAAGCCTTGGAGCTCATGGCATAGAGCCCCGATCTCTTCAATAGACTGTTCGGTCACTGATATATCGACCGAAGGTCGGTCCTGGATGTGGACCGAAATAGTGCTCGGCTCTATGTCAGGTATGCCCGCGGCCAATCTGGGGAGTGTGTCGGCAACCTTATTTTGCTCTCGTGGAACGTGGTCAAGAGAAAACTCACTGAATTTTTTGGATAATTCCAGGATTTTGGCACAATATAACCTCATCATCGGATCATGAGTTTTGAATCTCCATGCGAACTGTTCCACTACTAACTTTGAGTCTGAGAACATTCGTACTCTGCTAACTCCCATTTTTCACGCTAAGGTCATCCCCGATAATACAGCCTCGTATTCTACCACATTATTTGTTCCTGCAAAGGAAAATTTAACTGCGGAATAAATAATATCACCTTGTACCGTCGTTAAGGTAATGCATGCTCCTCTTCCTCCGAAGGTTGACCCATCTACGTGGATCGTCCATCGATCATCCTCTTGGTTAAGATATATGGTCGATCGGGTCATTTCAACCACAAAATCGGCCAGAACCTGAGCCTTAATCGCTCTTCGGGGCAAGAATTCCAGATACATAGCGCTGAGTTTGATAGCCCATTTTGCTAATCTCTCATTCAAATCCTTTTGTTTAATAACTATCTTCAGAGGTTGATCCGTATAGACATAAATCGTTCGGCCTTCAAAATAATGTTTCAACTTGGATACAGCTTTTTCAAAGTCAGCATGAATTTTTCCAAGGTAGAATATATGGTTTTGGCAGATACCAGAGAATGACTCACATAATAAACGGGTCTATGAATATCGTCTCGGATGGTCACCAGAGCTGTGCTGACGGCAACTTATGATACATCAAGATACAACCCCAAAGGTTTATCACAAGTTGGACTCACCATCACCGGGGGAGTGCTTAAATAAGTCTTCAGCTGGGAAAAGGCCCGATCGCATTCTTTGGTCCAATCTAGATGGTTTGCTTTTCTTAGCACTCTGAAAAAAGGCAGAGCCCGGTCTGTGGATTTTGAAATAAACCTGTTTAGTGCATCGAGTCGGCCAGTAAGCCTCTGAAATTTTCTTTTGTTTCTTGGAGGTTGCATATCAATGATAGCCTGCACCTTTTTAGGGTTAACCTCTATGCCTTTTTCTGAAACGTAATATCCTAGAAATTTTCCGCTTTGGATCCCGAAGCAGCATTTGTTTGGATTTAGTTTAAGCTTATATTTTCGGCATACTTCGAAACAACGAGACAAATAAAAAGGTGGTCTTCATCATTCATAGATTTAACAATCATATTGTCAACATAAACTTCCATCATATGGTCGATCAATTTTCTAAAGATTTTGTTGACCAACCTTTGATATGTTGCTCGAGCATTTTTGAGACCGAATGGCATAACAACATAACAGTAAACGCCATCTTCGGTCATAAATGATGACTTCTTATGATCTTCTTCAGCTAGGAAGATCTGATGGTACCCAAAATAAGCATCCATGGTACTCATCATGGTGCTGCCAGACACAGCATCTACCAGTCGGTCGATATGCGGCAGGGGGAAAGGGTCCGACTCACAGCTTTTGTTAACATCGGTGAAATCGATGCACATTCGCCATTTCCCATCCGGTTTGGAGACCACTATTGGGTTTGCAACCCATTCAGTATAGTGGATTTCTCTGATGAATCCCGACCGCAGCAATTTATTCACCTCAGCCCGGATGATCTCGATATTTTCTGGAGAATAGCGTCTCCTCTTCTGCCTAACAGGCTTCGTTCCTGGCTCGGTATTGATCCGATGTTCACTATCGGATCGGTCAATCCCCGGAACATCGTCCGGGGTCCATGCGAATATATCCACGTGGCTTCTCAGCAAGTGGATCAGTTCTTTTTCAAAAGCATGGGCTAAATGTGCCTCGATGCGAATTGTTTTGGTTGAGTCATCCTCAACCAGATTAATCAACTTGAACCCCACGGGTTCCATTGTTTGCCTCGGGTGCGGCAACTCTTCCAACAGATCGACCCGTGCCCTTTTGATGGGTGTCAATGTTCGGCACGAGCTCATGTAGCATTGTCTAGCTACTTTCTGATCCCCCTTGATAGAAATATCTCCATGAATGGAGGGGAATTTGAGGATCATAGGATAGGTAGATGGGACCGCCTCGAACTTACTAAGGTCGGTCCGTCCGATAATGGCGTTGTAAGCCAAGTCGACTTCAACAACAATGAATTCCAAATCCTCCGATCGGTCCTTGGATGGTTCTCCAAGGGTGACTGGGAATAAAATCTTCCCGCATGGAATGACGCTCCTCTGGTCGAACGACCAAAGAGTTATATTAGCGATCGGGAGGTCATGAGCAGCAGCTCCCAATATTTCAGCGACTTCGCACTTCATTAGATTGCACGAAGCCCCGGTGTCCACTAGGATCCTGTGGACACGGCGATTCCCGATGACTCTAGTAATGGTAAGGGGATCATCGCATAGATCGATGATCCCTTCCCGATCGGCCGTAGTGAAAGTGATATCCTCCCCGAAGGGAGGGGTCCGTTCCGATGGATCATATTTAACCATCACCACAGATTCAGAGCTCTCAGCGGAGTCTCCACGCGCAGTTCTCTTTCGGTCCCGGACCGATTCATTTATTCTTAGACCACCGGAGATAATATAAATATCTCCGGCTACTTCTCTGGGTGCCACCTCATTTTGAGAAGGTTGGGCACCTGTTTCTGCAGGTGGAGGAGCGGCCTGCTCTTGTCTAGGTGGAGGAGCGGCATGCTCTTGTCTTCCACCTTCGTTCTGCGGGGCTCTGCCGCCACGGCCCCGCCATCTTCTTCTTCGGCCTTGACTACGGTTCTCTCGACTGTGTTGGCCTCTATCTTGCTCTGGAGGAGGAGACCGTCGGTCCTCCGTCCGATCATTAAAATTTCGGGTTTGTCCCCGATTATCCCTTCCCCGCGGCCTGTGACGGTCGTCACCCTGATGGCCCTTTCGGGGGGATTCCGCTCGCTTGCCCTTCTGACCATTCCGGTAAGGCTTCTCTTTATTCATTGCCGCTACTGTCTCTTTCAACAGCGAGCACTTCTGGGTCGGGTGATCGCGATTATGATGTAGTTCGCAATACACCCGATTGTCCTCCTGCTTCGGGGGGACATCTTTCTCGCCTACAGCCGCTACTTCTCGCGACAGCTTCTTAGGGTAGGAAACCCTATGATCACCTGCGGGCTCAGAATTCCTGCTAGGTTTACGATAGCCTAGCCCCAGCGCTTCATCCACTTTAATATACTTGTTTATTTTCTGAAGAAGTTTACCCAATGTGGATGGTAGGCTCTTTACCAATCTGGCCGATAGGCCGTACGGTCCCAAGACCTACGGTAGAATATCAATCTTATCCCGGAGCTCAAGCTTGATGGCCCGGGCGGTACTATTGAATTTTTCCATGAAGGACCGAAGACTCATTTTTGTCGGGATATATTTTAACTGATATAGTTCCTGCCTGCCTGCTTCGGGGCAGTCCTACATTTGGAGCGAATTGCTCTGAGAAAGTCAAAATAGATCCGCCATACGACTGTATGGATCGGGCCGGCAAATTTTTGAACCACGTTCGGGCGTCGCCTTGTAATCCTGCCGCGAAGATGCGGCACTTTAGCGAATCTAAGGTCCGAACCGTTCCCATGCGTAATTCAAAATCGGCAACGTGATCGATCGGATCACCGTCACCACGAAATGTCGGCAACCCTTCGGGGTTGCAATAATGCCGATCTGGGACCGCTGCTCAGATCTCTTCAGAGAAGGGGAGCATCAAATCTCCCAAGGCGGCTGATACACCTTCAGATTGTTGGGACGATGTCTCGACCGCATGCAGATTATGCCACCAGTCCTCATCCTTATTTCGCCTGATTGGGGCCTCCATAGCCCTATTGAATAAACCAGGATTGCGTCCGAGATTAGGTTCGCAATCTTTCAACGCACGCATGCTCTCCAACTCCCTGGTGAGCTCGTCAATTCGTCACTGCATCTGCTCCTGATCATTTCCAGGAGCTGGAGTTAGAGCCCTGGCCGGGGGAGGAGGAGTAGACCGATATCTAGGCCTCCTCGTTGTTACACTGCACCTGATGATTTCTTCGTCATCAGTGATGCACTCGTCAGGATCACTCTCGTATCCTCTGCTTTTGGGAACAGGGCTTGAAACAGCCGGTGGTTCTTTTCCACTTCTCTCCGATGTAATCTCCAGTACCACCTTCCTGACGACAGCTTCCAAATCCTGCAAAGTGAATGTTGGTGCTACGAGACTGTCGGGAAGCACGTCACTGTCATTTGTCGAAGTTCCGGTCGCCATGCCTTTGATTATCCTATTCCTGGTAGAAAACTCAAATGGGATTAGAGAATCGTCCCCACGGACGGCGCCAAACTGTTATGGTCTCTTTTTAGGGGGTACCAACAGTCGTCCGGTTCGTCAGCCAACGAACTAGGTTTGATTTATTTTTTATGGGGGAAACGATTAAGAAACTAGAATCAATATAGAGGCAAAACGATTTATAGTGGAAATCCCAGGAATTGGGGAGAAAACTACTTGACTAATAGCGAATTACACTCATAGCATGTTCACTAATCAAATAATCCATATACAATACATCAGAGGTTTAATGAAAATGACAAGGGATAAAAAAGCAGTAAGAACTTCAGTAGGGTAACAGTCTGTTCTTACGCGTCCAAAAGGTCATGCTATTTCTGTCGTTGTGATCTATATTTATAGAGTTAGTGGCGTGTGTAATTCACGCTCTGTAACCGCCTCTGACAGGTTTGTTAGAGGTTGTTGTCGCGCGATGTAAAACGAGGCCGGGACCGAGGCGTGGTCTGCGTGATCGGGCCCGTGGCGTGGTAAACGTGTGAAGGCCCGAAGCGTGGAAAGCGTGGGTTTGTAACCGTTTGGACCGAACCACGGAGCAAGTTGTCATAAAACGTTTTATTTCGCCAAGGTTATCTTTGATCCTCTCGTAGAACATCAGGCTGTTTTACCTTAAGTGTATTAATGGGCTGCACAAGTTCACTTCCACCATATGGATCGGCCCAATTGTTACTGAGCCTCATCCATTGCAGGGTGTCCGGTCCTAGAGTTCTCATCAATTAAGAATATGTTTATTACGAAATTATATCTATCTACATTATTTACTCTAGAACATGATCCTCAGTTGAAGGAAGAAACATAGTTTAAATTAAAAATCACATTTAAAAATTGTTAAACAAATTAAAAATAATCAATCGCTTTTGGCCAATTCTGTCGCATTTGCTAACGCAAATGGTTAATTTTTTCAAAATATAATTATTCACATTTAACAAATGCGAGTCAACACGTTATTCCATAACTAGGTTAAAATCCATTATATTTTGCAACCCTTACAAAATGTATATATACTTTATAAAATAGAGTTCTTTTGTGGGTGTTCAAAAAGGTAGATAAAATATCATATGTTTATTTATTTAGTTATATACTAATATTATTTTAAAAAAAATTGATTGGACTCGGGAATCCAACTCTCTTACAAATGGAGTCATCCAAAACCGATCTATTATAGCTTTAAGGGAGATGAGAAAGCAAATTTGTTGCTCATTTAATGATATCACGAGTTTGGATAAAGAGTGAAGTTAAGTTTTTAGCACAAGATTACTTTATATCACTAAATTTGGTTTTATTTTACCAAATAAGTGTGTTAAACATAGCCTGGAAAAGAAAAAAAAAGAGAACAATTTTATCTTTGCCCGAAAAATTAGCTTCAACTAGGAGCCTCTTTAGTTACTTATATAGAGAATCTTATAAAGGCTTATAAAATATTATAATATGATAATTTAAAGTGACTTCAACTAAAATAGAGCACATTTTGCAAAATAGAAAATGTTGTTATATGAAATGATGGAAATTTTTTTTGAAATAATATTTAAAAAATTAAATTGCACCAATGTTTAAATATACATGTTATGTTAAATTTTCTTTCTATTTGTTGTTTTTTACTCTTGCTTCCTCTCACGTTATTTTTTCCCTCTCACTTTTGTCATGTATATCTCTTATTCTAACTCAATGTTAGATATCATCAAAATGGAAGGGTTCCTAATCTTCCAATAGGACAAAGACATCTTGATTTCTATACACAAAANTTGTCTTTCACACTGTTCAGGGATGAAGAAGATGTTTCTTTGCCTAGTAATCCAGGTTAGTGGTGATCCGTAGTTAAAAGTTTCTCCTTTGATTTATGTAGTATTAATGAAAGAAATCTTTTTTGTTTTGAAAATAACAGCAGTTGAGGAAGGGGAGGAGCAGGTAGTTCCCGCTATTCAGCTTGCCATGTGGGTAAGCATTTTTGTTAGCTGATAAAAAAATGTAGTGGTTTAGTGTTGTATGATGATGTTATAAGGACGGAATTTGGATTGGTTTATAAGAGGGAAGATGTATCATAATAAATGAATTGTTCAAGTGTTTTACGATGTGTTATCCTCCCTTATACATTATATCCATGTGCACTCTAGTCATAATTTCAGCCAGACTCTATAGTTCCAATATGGTATCAAATTTGGTTTGGTTAAAATCATGATTATCAATATGGGAACTCCGGTCCATTTTGATTGTCAAGTCCAATTATGTCAGGTGTTTGGACTTGAAGGGTGTGTTGAAAATATAATTGTCCCACGTTTGATTAATGGTGGAATTTGGATGGTTTTATAGGAGGGAATGAGTATCATAATAAATGAATTGTTTAAGTGTTTTACGATGTGTTATCCTCCCCTATACACTATATCCGTGTGCACTCTAGTCATAATTTCAGCCATACTCTATAGTTCCAATATGGTATCAAATTTGGTTTGGTTAAAATCATGATTATCAATATGGGAACTCTGGTCCATTTTGATTCTCAAGTCCAAATATGTTAGGTGTTTGGACTTGAAGGTTGTGTTGAAAATATAATTGTCCCACGTTGGATTAATGGTGGAATTCGGATGGTTTTATAGGAGGGAAGGAGTATCATAATAAATGAATTGTTCAAGTGTTTTATGATTTGTTCTCCTCCCCTTATACACTATATCCGTGTGCACTCTAGTCATAATTTCAGCCAGACTTTATAATTCCAATATGGTATCAAATTTGGTTTGGTTGAAATCATGATTATCAATATGGGAACTCCGGTCCATTTTGATTCTCAAGTCCAAATATGTTAGGTGTTTGGACTTGAAGGGTGAGTTGAAAATATAATTGTCCCACGTTGGATTAATGGTGGAATTTGGATGGTTTTATAGGAGGGAATGAGTATCATAATAAATGAATTGTTCAAGTGTTTTACGATGTGTTGTCCTCCCTTATACACTATATCTGTGTGCACTCTAGTTATAATTTCGGCTAGACTCTATAATTATAACATGGTATCGGATTTGGTTCGGTCAAAATCATAATTATCAATACGGGAAGTTGGGTCCATATCAATTCACAACTCCAAACTTGTCAAGGTTTGGACTTTAAGAGTGTGTTGAAAATATAATTGTCCCACATTGGATTTGTGATGAAATTCGGAATGGTTTATAAGAAGGATTGTGTACTTAGTAAATAACTTATTCAAGTCTGATCTCCTCCTTTTATACGCTATATCTTTACGAACTCTCGTCATAATTTCGGCCAGACTATTCCAACATATTTCATTGGGTTCTAGATTTAGACATTATTTTCTAATTCGATTGTGTTTCTTTTGGGTTTCAGGATTTTGGTCAATGTGATTCAAAGAAATGCACGGGGCGTAAGCTTGCGAGATTTGGTTTTTTGAAAGAAAGTATCTACAATTCTCCTCATTCTCACTTATTTATTCTAAATTTTAATTTTCAAATTCTCGCAGGAATTACGAGTTGGAAGTGGATTTGGTGGTGTTGTTTTAAGGTAAAAACTTGTTACTTGCTGAAAAACTATCTTATTTTTCACATTCTTCTTTTTTCAGTCCCACTGGAACACAATGTGTCTCCAAAGAAGATCTTGTACTAATTAAACGAAGAGGTTTAGCTGTTGTCGATTGTTCATGGGCACGCCTCGACGATGTGCCATTTTCAAAGCTTCGTTGTGCTGCTCCTCGACTCTGTATGAACTTCATAACAGTTTTATTTCATCTTGATCACGAGCTACTAATCCGGAAAACATCGTTTATTTCATCTTTTATGTTTTTTTCTTGAAACTTTTTTTCTGTTTGACGAGTGGAAATACAGTGCCTTGGTTGGTAGCAGCGAATCCAGTAAACTATGGTCGCCCTTGTCAGCTCTCGTGCGTCGAGGCACTCACGGCCGCTCTGATCATATGGTAAGAATCCTCTTTGCCGAATAGAACTTTGTTTGGTTCAGCTTTTTAATACTGAGGTGTGGGAGATGTGATTATCGTGAATTTTTAAATATGATTGGTAAAATTGTGATATTATGATCATCATTTATGTAAAAATACTAATGTACACTTATATATAAAAAATAATAAATATAATCATAGTATTAGAAATAAGGGTAAATTAGTTATTTTTTAAATCACGATTAGGTCATAGCTAGTTTTAGCAGCTGTGAAGAAATCGTGATTTTTTAGCGATGAACGCACCGCAAATTTGTTTTTGCTTTGTGTGTATTAAAAAAATTACGATTTGAGAATTTTACCACACTTTTAATTGATTTATTCAAGTATTTTACAGTATTCTAACAAAACAAACCATTTGATTTTACCATAGAATTTATGAAGCTTGTTTGTGATATGATATTAATGTGTTTTGATCAGTGGAGAGGAAGAAACAGGAAATTTGTTGCTTAGCAAATTTAAATGGGGACATGCTTTCTTATCTCTTAACAGGTACAAGCTCTTATATCTTAAGTTTTTCGATTCAACGGGACGACTTATTTGCGTATAAATGATGCAGGGAACTTCTGAAAGCATACTCGAATTGCGAAAATGGGATTGATATGATCACCGTACAAAACAACTGGCTTTCAAAGGCTAAATCCGAAGCTCTAAACGAGCCTAATACACGAAATGGTAAGCAAATTTCTCAATGATTTCTTGGAGTAGTGAGCAAATTTGTTTTTGTTCTTAATCACGATAGTTTTTACGGGTTGAAATTTTGCGAGAATGAGAGTTGTGTGTTTTTAGGTGAGGATTGTGAGTCAAATAATGATGAGGATGAAGATGAGTTGCTTCCTCCACTTGAAAGAAACATGAATCACTTGTTATCGGAAGAAGAGGAAGACATTTAGGATTCTTAAGAAGCGCGAATAGTTCGTGAAGATTCAGTGTTTCACTCGTTCAAATTAAAATATGAACATTGTTCGAACATCTCTTTCCAATAATTTTTTTTCATTTTTTATGTATTTTTTAAAAATAACTTATGCACCTAAGATACCTTGCATCGCATGCCCATTACCCACTAGATGAGAACCATTTGCCCAAAGATGTGGTCCAGTTCAACCGGAAATGGCCCGATCCAAGAGAGAGTTCGATTGTTGAGTTGTCATAGTGGATATGTTTAGAATATCGTTAGATAAATAACGGTGAGGTGATATAAATGTACTGTGAGGATGGATGGGGTGGACATGACTTTTGATATGAGGTGATCTGATCGTGATTTAAAAAAACTGTTTTTGAAACAACGGTACAGTGATCGTGATCTCATAAAATGATTATTTTGTCCTTATTTTTAATTAAATGTATATCACTTATTAATTTAAGGTAAAATGAGCATTTCACAAGTGCGTTCGGGCTACAGTTGTATTAAATGAACTGTGGATTTACCGTAGTTTTCTGTGGTCGCATGAACACAGTTATTAATGATGTTTGGTTAATATAGAATATAATTACGGCCAGTTGACTATACCGGCTGGTGTACCGCCCTTCCAAACAACACTAGTGTTTGATCAGTCATGATAAGATTGATCTCCGCATGCTGGATCGATCACGATACGCCAGATTGCTTGGGAGACTTAAGAGCGTGAATTGGAGTGTGATAAAGGAAAGAAAAGAATATGAAAGAACCCTTTATAAATAAGAGATTTAAATATCAAATTACAGACTCGATCCTAAGCATCAAACCCTAGTCGTCTTCATTCGTGAGCATTATTCCACTACCATTTTGTCTTTTTTTATATTGTTCTTTTATTGTCGAATCTCTCATATAGTGAATTAGCTAAGAAGATTCACTTCTATATGCCATAGTTTTTTCTCCATTCATTTTTAGATTTTTCAACATAAAATCGTATGTATCTTTTTATTTCTTGTTCCTAAATTCTTTCACACACAACTACAAATATAAAAATTGAGTCTTAATCGTTATTTCGATCAGAATTCGGTGACTCTTGATCAAAATTTGAACCATAATAGCATGCATTGAAAGTTTCTAATTACAAGGTAATCATGTAATTTTGGGTTTGTTTGGTATAACTTTTAAAAATTGCAGTGTGGTGAGGTACGGTGAGGTGTGAGATATGATAATCGTGAATTTTTAAATATGTTTGGTAAAATTGTGATATTATGATCGCGATTTACGTAAAAATACTAATATACCCTTATATATATAATAATAAATATAATTATATTATAATTAATATAATTAAGGGTAAATTAATCTTTTCCAAAATCACGATGAAACCACAGCTTGTTTTAACAGATGTGATAATATTGTGATTTTTTAACGATTATCACATCACAATTAAGCTTATGTTTTATATAACATAAGAAAATTACGATCTGGACATTGCATTGCACCTCACCGTAGTTTTAATTTGAATACCAAAAAAACCCTTTTTATTGCATTGTTTTATGAAGATAAACGACAATGTGAAATAAAAAAAATGGAATTTTTCAGATGGGTCCTAAAATCGTAGGGGCGTGAAGGCTTCCACGCAACGCAAAACAAGAGTGGAAGAAGCCGAGTGTCCATATCCGGTGTGGGTTCCCCTAATAATTAAGGATGTGTGTTTTCATTGTCCAAATGTGCTGTTTTTACAATTCCGGTACCCCTCTAAAATCATTGTACGGGCACTTGGTTTCACAAAACTTCCCGTTTTTTAATATAAAAATCATTGCTTTATATGATTCTTTAGTGAGGAAGAACATGGAGATATCTGACCAGTCAGATTTTTAACCAGGGTAATTGTAAAGGAATCAGGGAAAAGTGAAGAAGAAGAAGAAGAAGACGAAGAATCTTGATTTTTGTCCGAATACAGACAGGCGATACGAAATTAGTTGTCTCTTTTGTAGGGTTTTTTTTACTTTTTCCCCTTCATTTTACTCCTCTCTCTGGAGCCCTTCACTTGAGGCGGATAACGCGGTGTTCTTCAAGGGACCTGAATAAGTTAAGGTATCCTCTGAAACCTCTTCTTTTTTTACCCTAACCCTATCTTTAGATGAACCCAAAGTTTAAAGATCACATTTTTAGCTGTCTTTAAGCTTATCTTCTTCTTAAATGAACCCAAATCTAATGATTTTAACAAGGTTTTGTTGAAATATTTTCCATATCTATTGTGAAACTAGAAAAATTTTAGTTTATTAACTTGTCATATCACAAGTAATTGATTTGGTCTAAGTTTTTTCAATTCACTCTTCATTGAATTCTGAATTTCTTCGGGCGGGTTGTAAACTCTAATAAATTGATCTATTATTAGAGCATATTGAAGCAAGTCTAATCGGATTAAGATTCGTTCAACTTGAGGGGTGAAATACTATCTCAGAAGGGTTGTGGAACTAGAAAAATTATAGTTCATATGACGCTCTTATGTATTGGGCTGATATTATGTATTGGGCTGACGCTGTTACTGTCCATTGAATCCTGAATTTATAGGGGTTTTGCATTTTCACCAAGCTTGGCTTATAGCTGTCTCTGTTTTTCTTCCTGGTCATAAGCTGCAAAACCCCATATGCAAATTGGACAAACCATGTCTTTTTTGAACATATGAGATTTGTTATTGCATTTGAGTAATGTTCTTGCAAATTTGTAGGAGGAATGGAGATTGAAACTGGAGAGTTTCGAAAATGGGATGAGTTGCTCCCTGATGCATTAGGACTTATATTTAAGAATCTCACGTTACATGAACTTCTTGTAGTAATTCCCACAGTGTGTAAATCATGGGGAAAAGCAGTAAATGGTTCTTATTGCTGGCAAGAAATCGATATCGAAGAATGGAGTAGAAATTCTCAGCCTGAACTTGTTGATAAAATGCTTCAGTTATTGATCAAACGAAGCTGTGGTTCGCCTCGGAAAATCACTGTTTCCGGGCTTTCTACCGAGCAAAGCATCATCCTCATAGCTAATCAGTAAGCATTTATCTTAAATTATGCCTCTTTTGTCATTCTTTGCATGCTCATAGCAAATGAGTTAGTATTTATCTTAAATTATGGCCCTTTTATCACTGTCTTCATGCTCGTAGCGAATCGGTGAGTATTTCTCTTAAATTATCGCCCTTGGGATCATCGTTTTCATGCTTTTAGCGAATCAGTGAGTATTTATCTTAAATTACGGCCATTTTATCATTCTTTGCATGCTCATAGCAAATCAGTAAGCATTTACTCTTAAATTATGGTCATTTTATCATTATTTGCTTGCTCGTAGCAAATCAGTGAGTATTTAGTATCGTTGTCTTCATGCTCGTAGCAAATCAGTGAGTATTTCTCTTAGATTGCGACCCTTTTATCGTTGTTTGCATGCTCGTAGCAAATCACTGAGTATTTATAATCGTTTGTCTTCATGCTCGAAGCAAATCAATGAGTATTTTTCTAAAATTATGACCCTTTTATCATTTTTTTCATGCTCGTAGTGAATCGGTGAGTATTTCTCTTAAATTTACGACCCTTTTATCGTTATCTTCATGCTCGTAGCAAATCGTGAGTATTTCTCTTAAATTTACGACCCTTTTATCGTTGTTTGATTGCTTAATGGATTGATTCTAATGTTCATTTGGGGTTTTTTACATTGTTTATGTTCAAATTAAGAGATTTTGTTCTCATACTTATGTGTATTGTTCTCTTGCAAGTGCTCAATCTTTACAGACACTACGAATCCCACGAAGCGAAATATCCGATTCAATAGTCGAAAAAGTTGTTTCGAACCTATCGAGCATTATTCATCTAGACTTAAGCTATTGCATCAACATCGGATCAAACGCACTCGAACTAATCGGAAAGCATTGCAAATTACTCACAAGTTTGAGACGAGTAATGCACCCTTTAGAAGTTATCGATAAGCTTTCACAAGACGATGAAGCTCTAGCAATTGCAAACACAATGCCTCGTCTCAAACATCTCGAGATTGCGTACTTGCTCGTTGATACAGTAAGTATAATGGAAATTCTCAAGAAATGTAATAATCTCGAGTTTCTAGATGTACGAGGATGTTGGAGTGTGGATTTAGATGATAAGTTTTTGAAGAGTTTTTCGAAGTTGAAGATAGTCGGACCTCATGTTATCGATTGTCATGATACGAGTGGAAGGGATAGTTATTCGGATTATTCGGGATCGTCAGGTTATTTGGCTTGGGATTTTGTTGCGGGAGATTTGCTTGACGGGTATGATTATGATCCCGAGACGATGGATGAGTTTTGGGAAGAGCAACAGGAGGCGGTTGAGGAAGTTGAGATGTGGTTTTACGATGATGTTAATGTTGATTCCGGTCATGGTTGGCCTCAGTCTCCTTGAATTGTTCATTCGTATGTTTTCTTCTTGTTCCTCAATAAGAGATCAAGACATTTATGTTACTTATTAACACTTCAACTAAAAACACGTCGAAATACGTAGATTCGATCGAGAATCCATTAAAACTTCCATCCTTTTCTACACTACCAACTAAATACACATCGAAATAGGCAGATTCGATCGAGAATCCATGCAAACTTCCATCCCCTTCTACACTACCAATGAAAAACGCATCGAAATACGATCGAGAATCCATTCAAACTTCCATCATTTCTACACTACCAACGAAAAACACATTGAAACACACAAGTTCCATCAAGAATCCATTAACACTTCCATCATCCCCTTCTACACTACCAATGAAAAACATATTGAAATATGCAGATTGGATCGAGAATCCATTAAAACTTCCATCATCCCTTCTACGCTACCAACGAAAAACACATCGAAATACGCATATTCGAACGAGAATCCATTAAACATCCATCCCCTTCTATGTAACCAATGAAAAAAACATCGAAATAAGCATATTCGATCAAGAATCCATTAAAACTTCCATCATCCCCTTCTACACTACCAACGAAAAACACATTGAAATATGCAGATTGGATCGAGAATCCATTAAAACTTCCATCATCCCTT
>RWGZ01001077.1:0-11588 GCA_009725065.1 Utricularia reniformis
AGCGTTCCTCTATTTCCTTCCACAACGAGTGGGCGTTTGTGGTGTAGATGAAGGATTCTGAAATTTCAGGCGTCATGGCATTGAGTATCCATGATCTCACTATGGAGTCCATTGATCTCCAGAGTGAGTAGTCTGGTTTCCCTGAGGCCAGTGCAACGACTTGGCCATTTATAAATCCGAGTTTCATTCTTGAATCCAAAGCGAACTCTATCGCTTGACTCCAGCTTCGGTAATTTCTGTTGTTTAACAGAGCGGTAACCTGTATCTAGTTTGGTGCGTCATGGCCTCCCAAGCATAATGGATTATATGCTACTACTGTAACCATTTTCATGTTGTTTGTATCATCTTCTGATTTTTTTGTATTCTCCATTGGTTAGCTCCGATACCATGTAAACTTTGTAAAAGGAAAACAGTTGAATTCAAAAGTGCTCATATCATTCGTTCGCTCAACGTTTTATTTATACAATATATACGCTACAACACTTACCTAACAGAGAGTAAGTTACCTACTTCAACTACTAAATATGATATCCGAATTCTAATCATGATTAAAATCTTATGCTCACAATTCCTTACGTCCTTGATTGCTTGTTGCATGGCACGAGTGCTTTCCATCGTGTATGTTTTCACAGTATAGTGTTATGCTAGTAAGTGTTTGTATTTGTTCATTTAAATTAAAATGAAAACACTATTCAAAACAATACAAAAAACTCAAACAAAATTCAAGACGAATATTAACATGTTGCAAATGTTCGAATTTGAGTTTGTTATACTATTTCTACGTGAACAATAACGAAAGAATATATACTCGAACACAAAACAAACATAAATAAACATGAATATGAACACGAAACCAAACAAAATTTAAAAAATCAGACAATATTCAAAAAAGTTTTCTATTCGAATTATAATACGAACAAACAAGAACCCCAACTCGACTTATTCGGATCGAATAACGAGAGCTACCTATCCTCCACTAGTATTGCTCAAGTAAATATAAATATTGATGTGACCCCCGAAATTAATCAACCCGTAACCCACACCTTGATGTGACCCCCAAAGTTAGATAACCCGTAACCCACAAAATATATGGAATAAAAGTAAGAAACATAAAATTGTACTCAAATAAAAAGAAGGATAAATGTGTCACACTCACAGAACATAGAAGGAATTGGGAGTGATAAACCAGGTGAACGCCAAAAGATAAATCTTGATAAGTTCGGAATATTTCATCAAAGAACCTAAGGGGAACCCTCACACATAATCAATCAAAAGTCCCTAATTAGAGTCTTAGAGACTTATTTATAACAAAACCTAATAAAAGAAACTAATTTGACCTAATGGGTCTTATTGACGGCCCAACTTTAGACCTTATATAAATTGAGCCTTAACTGAACTAAGCTTAATAAAATTAACCATCTTGATAGGCTCCATTAATCCATCATCATTTAGGCATCCAATTTCTTCACTCCAAGTATAGCTAGNCTCAATATAAAGATCAATAACAACTTACAGAATCAAAACAAAGAACCCCAGACAAAAACCCAGAATTTTCTAAGTGCTGTAGTTGAGAAAAAACAAAGAAGAAACAACAATGTAGAGGATTCCTATTTGGTTAATTGAAACAAATGGTTGGTGACATTCAGATGGGTCCCTCGTCGGAGAAGACAGTTGTGGTAGATAGCAATTGCGATAGCACGTGGAGAAGATGAACCATAGTTTTTTGAACATATTCCAAATGTGAATGGAATTCCCATTTGGTTAATAGGAAATCTCGTGTCGGTTTAAATTTGTTTTTAAATCATATATATATTTTTCAATTTTTCACATTTATCCCCGTCAGACCAAATATGATTCTTCAGCTCCCACATTTGACACAAAACGACATTGTTTTGATTTTTTATTTAATTCGATTTTTTTCTTCATCAGAAACGTATCTTATATGCTTTCACGATTTTATTATGTTGTTGATATACTTGTGAATTGTTCGTACAAACGATGATGCATCGGAAAGTGGTTGCTTTTGGGGATATGATACAATCGACGAGTGATATTCATTTTTTATAAATGAAATCTTCTTATATAATAAATTGATAAAAATTTGTACTTTTAAACTTCGAGTTTATATAACTTACAATAAATTCTAACAATTGTTTTTTTAATATTATTTTATTTAATAATTCGAGTCTAGTCGAAAATCTCAAAATTCGACTCTTACATTCTTGTCGAATCGAATCGAGTCAAGTCGTGCCGTATCGAGTCGGTCTAACGAGTCAATGCCGCATAGATGTTTAATAATAAAATAAATTTAAATTCCTAATTTTTCATTACTTAATTGTACATTTACCAAAATTCTGATTTTTCTCAAATTTATTGAATATGAATCAAAATTTAGGTTCATTAGGTAAAAAATTATGTCCAAATCAAGTCAATCGAACGTGTTTTGATCAATTTTTAGTATTTAGACTAAGATCGAATTGGTTTATTGCTGACACGGCTCGGTTCCGAAATAAGATGAATTTTTGGAGTGCATTGAATCAGTATTAGCATCGATTCACGGTCGGACAGAGGCGATCCGAACAGGTTTAAAAAACTATGAGATGAACGGATAAAATTTTCGCTAAAACTCGCTTCATAGTTACAAAATTGTCTAGAAATGCATTGAATCTTTTCCTAATCCATTATCATATAAAAATAACACACTTTTCGCCATGTTTTCATACCGGCCGGTATGACGAAAATCGAGCGGTACCGGCATTTCGATCGGTACCGGGTCAACCCGGAAAATAAAAATTATATATTTTTTTAAAAAAAAAAATTTAAATATACCGGTCCGAACCAAAACTGTACACCAACATTGAGTTTTCGACAATTATTACTAGGGATGACCATGGTTCGGGTTTAATAAGAGTATATTTGAACTCATATCTAAACAACATTAGATTATTACTATTAAGATTCGTCATAGTTTTTATTTTTATATTTTAATATCGAAAAACAACAATCGAAATTTATATAACGAACATTAAATATTAATAATTATAAATTAACGTCAACCATATATCAATAGTATTGAACAATTGATAAGTAATTTAATAATCTTTAGTATTATTAAAATAATATATGCCTAGCTATTTAGTTCTCACTTCAGAATCACATAGATAAATTTTGACATCTTCATACAAATAGCATTATCAAACATATTCTTTTAAATAAATACTTAATTAAAAACATTTAAAAAACAATAACTTATGAATAATGATACTATTAATTAATTTATATGTGATCTTAATTAGGTTTCGGTTATGAGTTTCATTATATATGGAACCGACTCATATAACATTGTATCTCAGTTAGTTTACCTCGAATATGAACTATACCAACTTAACTATACTCAGATCCATATAATCGGGTCGGAGTACGGGTCTAGTGTTTTAGCCCATCCCTAATTATTGCATCGAAAAAATTTATTATGATTTTGGAATAATATTAATTTGAGAAAATTACAGCATTGATCCTAATTTTTAAAATAGTGTAATTTCGATACTCCCAAAGTTTGTAAATTACATGAGAAACCCTCAAAGTTTCAAAATTGTTCAAGAATAACCCTCGGGTGAATAGTGTCAATTTTTGTCTTTTTTTATATAAATGATTTTGATAATTTATGCGTGATTATTATAATTTTCAAATTTTGCAGATATAATCATTACATATTTTAAAGGTTAATGAGTCAAATACAAAATATGAAGACGTTTAAAATACTAATGAGTATTATGATCAAATATAAATGGTTTTAAAAGTTCGGAGGCCAACGATGCAATTCTTAAATTTTAAGGGTTTTGTGTTTACAATATTTAAAAATTAGGAGCCAACGACGTGCATTATATCAACTTCGGGGGCTTTGTATGTAATGTACAAATTTTGGGAATATCACATTTATATTATTATAAAGTTTGGAGGACAATTACAAACACACTCATATTAATTTACTATAAAAATAAAATAGAAACAATTAATATTTCGGTTCGAGCTACATGTAATGAAAAATTAAAATCCCTATATAGCTACAACGGGCAGTAATTAATAATCCTAAAGTAGGAGGTTGTGAAAATAAATATTAGGAATTAGAGGGTACAAGGGAAACTGGGAAGAATAAGAAGAAAACCCGCAGAAAAAAAGCATCATGCGATCGCTCTGATAAATCCGTAAGCCGATTCTGTATTGCTTTCGAAGTAGTTTTTTAGGGTTTAATCCGATTCGGAATGCTGTCGTTTCTCTATTTACCAAATTGAATTAAAATGGATCTCGAGTATGCTCAGTTTTATGATTTCGGTGCGAATTTATGTATTTTTTAAGAAATTTCAGATTTGGAAAATGGTTTTTCAAGTAGTGTTGTTTAAAATTTAATTCATTGTTGAGTGCTTTAGTTCTTAGCTATCGTGTCTCTTTTTTCTTTGGGTTTTTAAAGCTTGATTTTTTAGTTTTTCCAGTTTCGTCACGCTTGTTGTAGTGGATTTCCTCGCAAATTCAGGTAACCTCGGCGTTAGCACAAATTAGTGAAAGGTAGAAGATGGAAGAGGTTCAGACTGCGCTAAATGCCCACATGGATTTGATGGCGGATCTTGTTGAAAAGGTTACAATGGAACTACGTTCTGGGCTCAAACCTGCTTATGAAAACTTCATGGGTTTTTATCATGCTGTTGACTGGAAGGTAATTTTAATCACATCAGCATTTACTTTTTGATCCTTTTAGATTACAATTTTCTCATCAGCATTTAAAATCATGGAGATTCAAAACTAGGCTTTTTTTCGAAGTATCGAGTTCTAAATTTAGATGTAATGCCGAATGTGCCTTGCAAAACACCCTCATTCCGAATTTTTACGACTATAATTAGACGGTGCTTATGAATCTCTAGACTTGATAGTTCATGTAACATTTAGGCTTTAACACTTTTTGAACTAGAGATTAGTGATTAGATATTAACATTATCTTACGATTTCCAAAGTTCGAATATTCAAAACTAGGCTTTTTTTTCGAAGTATCGAGTTCTAAATTTAGAAGTAACGTTGAATGAGCCTTGCAAAACACCCTCATCCCACATTTTTACGACTATAATTAGACGGTTTTTACGAATCACTAGCCTCGATAGTTCATTTTTACAACTATAATTCAGGCTTTAACATGTTTTTAGTGATAATATATTAACATTAATCTTACGATTACCAAAGTTCTAATATTGGAATAAATACTTAACACTTTGTAATCATATTTTTATTCTTCTAAGAGATGTAAGTGCTTCATATTTTCTCATGTATTGCTCCGTATTTTTCGTTGTCTAGTTCGGGAATGTTTTGATACCATAAAAATTTTGATCTCCAAATGCAGGAGCCTTGGTTATTATGCCTGATTTCATTTCATGCATTGCTGCTGATTGTAGTTTTATTATCAAGAAAGAACATCAACTTCCAGATGTTCTTGTTCTTTATTTCACGTAAGCTTCCCATAAAACGGCTATTCTTCGGGTTACAAGATTATTATATGACTAGATGAAATCACATGTAAATTGTGCAGTTATTGGAGTTTATCTTGCTGAGAGACTGAATCATTTACTAGGCAAAAATTGGAAGAGTTTTGCAGGTCAAAATTACTTCGACCGGAGCGGAGTTTTTCTCTCGGTTGTTTGGTCAGGACCGCTCATAGTCATTGCTATTGTGATATTGGTTAGTCGAGATATTAAATAAACTCGTATCTATTGTGTGACTTTATATCATTTATTTCGTAGGTGAATACGTTGTTTTCGCTGTGTTATTTGATTGTGAGATGGAAAAAAGCCGAGTTGAAGCATCGAGCAAGAGCGGCTCGTGTGAAAGCGGAGTAAGTTGTATTTCTTGTTTCTTTGTACTCGTTTGTTTTTGCATCTCTATACTTAACCCAAAGAATCTATGAAACGTTGTAATTTGGTAGTTTTTTATGAAGAGAAACACATAGGTTAATGAATGTGAAGTAAGTGGTAAGTGTAAAAATGAATTATTTTTAGAATTTGAGATATCAATAACACACATTATATCACTTTTTCATGTAATTTATAGCATATATTATTTTAATGATTTGAGCTACGGCATAAACACCACTCATTTATTTATTAGTCTTTTAAATGGGGTTTAATTCAATTTTCGTCCCTCAATTTACACGTGTTATCAAGTTTAGTCTTTCAATTTTGAAAAATGTATTTTTAGTCCCTCAATTTGTAAAAAATTATCAATTTTCGTACAAATGTCCAAAATACCCATAGGACAATTCTAATTTATTTGGGCAGTCAAAACCCTAACTTTCCTTCACAAATTTGAACCAAATTCTGAATTTTGATTCAAAACATTTGAATCAAATTTTTGGTTCTGAATTTTTGCAAACACAAATAAAAAATATGGCCAAGTAGATTTTTAGTCAAAACATAGTTTTGTCTCGTATGAACTTATAAGGATAACAAATACAAATTCCCCACATGTATCTCACCCTCATCCACCCAACTTGCAGAATATATGAAGCTATTCTTTACACAATTTTTGAGTTAAAAATGACCGACCTTTGTTCCTAATCAAGAAGGTGAACAACTATTCCGATAAAAGATACAAGTAGCACAATTTGGTGCCTCCGTGTGATGTGACCCCCGAAATTAATCAACCCATAACCCACACCTTGATGTGACCCCCAAAGTTAGATAACCCGTAACCCACAAAATATATGGAATAAAAGTAAGAAACATAAAATTGTACTCAAATAAAAAGAAGGATAAAGGTGCCACACTCACAGAACATAGAAGGAATTGGAAGTGATAAACCAGGTGAACGCCACAAGATAAATCTTGATAAGTTCGGAATAGTCCATCAAAGAACCTAAGGAGGAACCCTCACACATAATTAATCAAAAGTCCTCTAATTAGAGTCTTAGAGGCTTATTTATAACAAAACCTTATGAAATAAACTAATTTGATCTAATGGGTCTTATTGACGGCCCAACTTTAGACCTTATATAAATTGGACCTTAATTGAACTAAACTTAATAAAATTAAAACATCTTAATGGCCCACTTCAATCCATTATCAATTAACCTTCCAATTCCATCGTTTCAAGTATAACCAATCAAGTCTCCGATTGTCTATTTTGCTGGTCTCATCACCGTGCTTCTACTTGATGAATGATGCGTGAGTTGTGGAGAGAATTTGATTCAAATTTGTGAAGGAAATTTAGGGTTTTGGCTGCTCAAATAAATTAGAATTGCCTTACGGGTATTTTGGACATTTGTACGAAAATTGATAAATTTTTACAAATTTAGGACAAAAATGTATTTTTCAAAATTGAAGGACTAAACTTGATAACCCATGTAAATTGAGAGATAAAAATTGAATTAAACCCCTTTTAAATGTGTAGTGTCTTAATTTTAAAATTATGTTAGATGATTGAATTTAACGAAAATGATGAATTTGTCACACATTGGTTATATGAATTGGATGAATTAGGTTTGTAAAGGTGAGATGATATCAAAATTGATTTGTTCAAGTTTTTTAAATATATAATTTATTTACACTCAATCTATCTTAATTTTAAGCACACTATAATTTCAACATATTATCATTTTTTTGTTTATTTAAATTCGTAAATCCAAACATACTAGATTGTTGGATTTGATGAGAGAATACTAAATTTATCCCACGTTCATAGAGTATGATATATTAAGTTTATAAGGTGATTGAATCTAAGTATAACAAGCAACCAATAGTAGG
Source organism: Utricularia reniformis (assembly GCA_009725065.1). NCBI lineage: Eukaryota > Viridiplantae > Streptophyta > Magnoliopsida > Lamiales > Lentibulariaceae > Utricularia > Utricularia reniformis. The sequence continues at coordinate 7,782 of RWGZ01001077.1, forward strand.
AGGACACGTATTCTATCTGGACCAATGGGCCAGCCAATGTTGGATGATTCAATTAGGCCCAACCTAACCAAAAAAAGCAGCACATGGGCCTGGAAATTTTAACAGCCCATATAAACCTTAATAAGGTGGGCCGATCTTGAATCAACAGACCCAAATATTCAGTGAATAAAACCTGAGGCCCGGCCCAACCCAAACAAATGATAAAAATAAGGAGTTTTTTAAGGTCTACTAAACCTCGACACTTCAACTGCCTTATCCTTTCCTTCACTCCCATTTCTCCTCTCGCGAATAACGGTGAATCAATGGCTTCAGCCATCTCCACATCTCTTCCTCCGCCATCCACCGTTAATTCTCCGCAATCCGCCGCCGCATTCTCCCGACGTACCATCGAATTTCCTCTAACGGTCACCGTAAACCTCAACTCCCGTCGCGCAATGTACATTCGTCCCCTCGCTGCCGTCGAGGCGCCAGAGAAGATTGTGGATCTCGGAGACCAGATCTCAACCCTAACACTTGCTGACGCTCAAAAACTCGTCGAGTACCTGCAGGATAAGCTTGGCGTCTCCGCAGCGGCCTTCGCTCCTGTAGGCGGTGTAGCCGCAGCGCCTTCCCAAGCCGAAGCGGCTCCGATCGTTGAAGAGAAGACGGAGTTCGATGTTGTGATCGAGGATGTTCCAAGCAATTCCAGAATATCGACAATCAAGGTGGTTAGAGCGTTGACGAACTTGGCATTGAAGGAAGCGAAAGAACTAATTGAAGGTTTGCCGAAGAAATTCAAGGAGGCGGTTTCTAGAGAAGAAGCCGAAGAGGCGAAGAAGCAACTTGAAGAAGCCGGCGCCAAGATCGCCATTGTTTGAGTAAAAAGCGTTACTTTGTTCTTAGTTTTAATTCCAATCAGGGGTTTTAAATTTCACACTGATCCCTCTATTTTCCGAGATTCATCATTTTGGTCCTCCCATTTTTTCGTATTTACACACTAAAATTTGGGATGGGTTCCCAAATTTTTGGATGAGATTTTAGAAGTAAAGTTTATCTAATTTGGTAAACTTAATCCTCAAATATTTTAAAATTTAATGTTGGAAGTTTTTTTAAGGTTAAATTGATTCTCAAATTTTGATTTTTTTTAAATTTAATTATCTTAATATATTTTGATAAATCTATTACTCTAAATTTAATTTCCATACAAAATTATTTTTAAATTATGGGAATTAGTTTTGTAATATGGGGGTCATATTTGTCAAATTTTGGAAACAATAAGAATCATTTTTATCAAATCAATCAAATTATAGTCTATGCGGCATTGACACTTTAATTGTTCACATTTTTCCGTGTCGAGTCGAGTCGGACTCTCCGACTCGCTCCGAATTTTGACACTTGACACAAAACGACGTCGTTTTGATTTCTTCCTTAATTTGATTTTTTTATTCATCGAAAACATATCTTATGTGCTTTCACTATTTTTTAATGTTATCGATCTACTTGTGAATTATTCGTACAAGCGATAATGGATAAAAAAGTGGTTGTTTTTTGTGAGATGATAGAATGGATGAACGATATTCATTTTTTATAAGTTAAATCTTATTATATAATGAATTGATAAATATTTGTGGTTTTAAACTTGACTTTTTGCAATTTTCTACAAATTCTAACAATTACTTTTTTAATTTTGATTTTATTTACTAATCCGAGTCGAGTCGAAAATCTGACTTTTATACTCTTGTCGAATCGTGTAGAGTCGAGTCGAGTCGTACCGAGTCTGTCGGAAAAATCGATGCCGCATAGATTATAGTGACTACAAATGCTAAATTAAAGTTTATGAATCAAATTTGTCAAACTCAAAAAAAGTGTAACACAACAAATATAATTATACATTCATAATAAAATATCAAAATATCAAAACATCCTTATAAAAAGGCAAAATATATTTTAATTCAAATAAATATTTAAAAATTTCATTATAATACCTAAAACAAAAAATTTATTAAGGAAATATTCTTGAGTACTTAAAGTATCTCCTAAGAAAATACCTTTCAAATTGAGCTCTTTTTATTCATATTTATTCAATTTTTTTAGAACATTGTCAGTTATTGTTTTTTTATTTTAACAGTAATTCATGTAACAATATTATTTAAATAACTTGTTCAAATGATATATTCAATATTTTTAAATTTCATGTTGAATTTCAATATACTAAAATAATTTTTTATATTAAAAATTGAAAATATTAAAATACAATAAAATATATGGAAGAAAAATATGAAATATGATAGATAGTTTTAAAAAGTATAATATTTATACAATCAATGTTGTTAAAACCGTACCGGACATCGAACCGGTAAAATGAGAGGTTCAAGGCTTAAAGGTTGAACCAGTGGTTTAACTGGACCTAAACCGGTTTAGCTTAAAAAAATAAATTTAAAAATTTAACATAATAATTTTTTTTATAATTGAAGCATATTTTTGTACCAAAATTATATCATAATCTGCTTCCAAACATCAAGTTAAATAACATATGCATATCATTATATCTTAATTTCCAGAAAATCCTCTTCCATTGTCCGTTGTTGCATTGAGTTCGTCATAATCTTGCATAGTGATGTTTGTATCTCCTACATTTTTTGTAATACATTAATACAACACACAAAATATTCTAACAAATTCAATATGTAATGATTTCATTATTAAAATTATGTACCTGATTATGATCCATAATTTTGGTTTCCATGACATGGAGGTTCTAAAGAGGCGTATTAAAGAGGTTTCCATGATCCATTATTAAAAGAGACATATAAATACTCTTCTAATTCTTCATCATTTTGGAACGACTCATCTTCATCTTCAACCATCGAAAAATCAATAGCATCAATCATTTCATAATCAATTGGATCGACACATTTAGGTTTTGAACTCCACCTATAAAAGAATCACAATTTATAAGTATAGCAAAACAACATTAAAATAACAAAATAAAATGATATGATGTCTTACTCATCTTTTAATCTAATATTGTAGTGAACATACACCAAGGTACACAATCTATGATGCTCCAATCGATTTCTTTTTTTGTATGAATGCGTTCAAAAATACTTCAATTTCGTTCACAAGCAGATGATGCACTAGTTTGACAAAGTATACGAATATCATATTTTTGAAGAATAGGTGCACTTCCACCAAATAATCTCCACCATTCAACTAAAAGAAAAATCATTCTAAAAGACTAAAACAACAAATACATATTTGATCTAGTCTAAAAATATTTTGGGTATTTATTTCTAGATCAGTCAATATAATTAATTCGAAATTAGGTTGTTGTGGGGACACGAGCGATATACGAGGTTGGACTCACAATGTGTGGGCTTACGTCATCGGGAGAGCGAAGCTCTACCTTGGTTTCCACTATAATATTCGGAGAATACAATTACAATGAGATGATAATGACGATACGGACGAAAACGGCTCGAAAAACGATCAAATCTGCAATCACGTTCCACTAGACGCGAGTGAACAGTGCAGACGGACAGGCTGTTCGCGACGAACGCGATTGGGCGCGAGGAGGCACTGTTCGCGGGGAATCGATGACTGGTCGCGAGTTGGTTGGCTGGCCACTCGTCGCGAGTTGGCGGTTGGTCGCGAATAGTGAGTTTGGTCGCGACTGGGAGATCAGATTTTGCCTTGGGAAGCGTGATAAAAGTCCGAATCCTTTCTCGAAGCCTTGTGACTCCTATTTATAGAGGAATTTAGCCCAGAACTCACCCTCTTGGGCCCATAAGCCTAGTCCACCTCACTTAACCCAAAATGATTAAATAT
>RWGZ01001077.1:13560-210499 GCA_009725065.1 Utricularia reniformis
ACCTCGCCGGACCACACCTCTGACAAGGCTGTCGAGGGTTGTCGTTGCATGGGAGGAATATGGATGGCCCGAAGCAAGGCCTGTAATATGTGGACCGATCGGTCTTGGCGCATGCAAGAAGCTGAGCCCTACATATCGGGACCGATCGCTAGGAACGGTCGTTCGGGCCACGGGGTTTGGATGGGCCATTCACTCATGTGGGTTGTATCTGGGCCTCCAAGTTCGGCTTACGTTGTATGAGCTCTTCTGATCAAGTTTGACCTTGATCATTTTCGAGGCACTGGGTTCCGGAGATCTCATCACCGGTTGAACCGGTTAGAAAAACATGTCCTAAAACCAGTACTATTTTTTATTTATTTTTAATATTTGTTTCTCTTTCCTACTTTAATTTTTTAAGACTAGGGTTCATAATAATGGAATTCGAGGAGATTGAGAGACTACAGGCAAGCGACGGCTTCTTGAGTTCTTCTCCATTCATCTTTTTGCACAACTTATGTTCTAAAAATTGCTCTCTTGTAAGTTTAATTTCTCTCTCAAGTGTCAATTCTATTTTTACAGTTTAGAATTTTCTGTTTATGGGAAGTTTTGCCGATTTGTGGGATTAATTGATTGGATACCCGAGAACCATAATCTTAGTTGATGTTTGGTGCAAATAAATTAATGAGTTAGTGACAGAAATGAGTGTTGGTTGAGAATGAATTTTCAATTTTCTAGAAAATTATTTTCTAATTTTAATTAATTGATTAGTTTTTTATCTTATTACTTCTAAATTTTACTTGCATTATTTGGTTTTTCTGGAAAATTGTTTTGTATATTTGCTTTTTTTAGGATGTCATCTTCCGGGCAAAATAGTATTAGTGAGTGTGCAACACTAAGTCAGAGTATTGGACGTCGAGGTAAGACGGATTTTACTTGGGATCAGGTTACAGAGTCTCAAGTTAATGGTAAAAAAGAACTATGTTGCTTATGGTGTGGGAAAAAAATCAGTGGAGGTTGTATTTCAAGAATGATAAAACATCTTGCTGGAAAAAAAAGGATCAGTAACTTCATGTTCAAGGACCCCCTGATATAAGGTATCAATGGAAGAATCAATCAAAGAAAATGAGAAAAAAATTAAGAGAAAAATATCTAAAAATATTAATGAAATTGTTAATACTGATGAGATAGATGACTTAACACTTGAAGAGATAGATGAAGATTTGAGAACTCCTATGCAAAGTAAGTTCAATTTTAATGATGGTAGTTTCTTTGCTCCAAGATCAACTCCGGGGGCACAACCAACAATTAAAAGTGTATTGATGGGAAAAAGAGCAGTTGACAATGCGAAAATGTTAATTACTAAATTTTTTTATGATGCGTGTATTCCTATTAATGCATGTCAGTCGAGATTTTATCAACAGATGATTGATGCAATAGCAGCCATAGGTCCTGGTTTTCGAGGACCTTCGAGACATGAACTTCGGCTTCCTCTTTTACACTCTACCAAAAAGGAAATACAATTATGGATTGATAGTCTTCGAAACACTTGGGTTGAATATGGGTGCACAATTATGGGGGACGGATGGACAGATTCTCGCCAACGGACACTAATAAATTTCATCGTTTATTGTCCTAGATGAACAGTTTTTTGGAAATCTATTGATACTTCAGATGTTATCAAAGATGCAAGAACATTGTGTGGATTATTTGTTGAAGCAATTGAGTGGATAGGACCTAAGAATGTGTTACAAATGATCACAGATAATGGATCTAATTATGTTAAAGCTGGCGAATTTGTAGAAGAACAATATAATCATATAAGTTGGACACTTTGTGTTGCACATTGTTTGAATTTAATGTTGAAAGATATAGGAAAATTAGATAATGTTGCACAAATAATCACAAAGGCCGCTCACGTTACAAAGTTTGTTTACAACCATGTACGTTGGTTGTCTTGGTTGAGAAAAAGACTTGGTTGGACTGAAATTATTCGCCCAGGAGAGACATGATTTGGTACATCTTTCATAGCGTTGCATAATCTTTATCAGCATAAAGAAGATGTGAGAGCTTTGGCTGTATGATCAGAATTTGCCAACGACAGATTGTCACGGACTACAAAGGATGTTGAATTTGCAGATATTGTATTAGCCGATAGAAGGTTTTGGGGTAGTTGTCTTACCATAGTTAAAGTTATGGAGCCTTTGATACGATTGTTGAAAATTGTTGATGGATATAAAAAACCTTCAATTAGGTATATCTACGAGGGAATGCATCGAGCAGAAAAGGGAATAATGGACTTTTTTAAACAAGACGATGATAAATATTCTCCATTTATCAATATAATTAGAGAACNTGGCCTCATCGTGATTTTGGAAAAGACTAATTTACCCTTAATTTTATTAATTATAATATAATTATATTTATTATTTTATATATATATGGGTATATTAATATTTTTACATAAATCACGATCATAATGCTGCAATTTTACCAAACATACTTAAAAATTTACGATCATCATATTTCACCACACCTCACTATACTGTAATTTTAAAAAACTAAACCAAACAAACACAGTAAAATTATGTTATGATTGAGTGATATAAAAAATTAAGGAAAATTATAGGGCTGGTCTAGAAATGGTTATTAATCTAAGGAGTTAATACGAAGATTTGAAATAAGTTAACAATTACTTATTGCTACCGTAGTTAGGGTTAGTTGACCCATGAAAGAATTAGGCCACCTGCACACATCTCATTAAATGATATTTATAGGAGAAAAATATTAAAACCTTAACAATTAAGTCATACCGGAAATACCCGGTGAAGCAAATAGTTGATATTGATATCGGAATCGATACAAGATTTTTTATTCGTATAACGGTGTTGATATTGTCCGTGGTTATTTTCGTGATTTGCACGGCCATTATTTACCAAGATTTTTTGAGTTTTCTAAGAAATGACCCTAAGTCTCATTTTCGCTAGGAATTGTACACAAATCGTGAGGGTATGCACTTCAACTGGTTTTCACGAGGAATTATACACTGCTCGCTAGGAATATGTCCTCTGGTTTTCGAGACGTCATTGTAGTTGCGAGAAATTTATGTTTTATGAGAAAAATAACAATGTTAGTGAAATTCACGAGAAATTACACAAGATTGGCGAGAAATTTACACAATTCGTCATGAGTATACCACAATTTGTCGCAAGAGTTATCTATCCTTTGCCCCGACTTTGGAGATTTTATCTCGGTTTTCAGTATTTAGACTTATTCCAATTTTTCGAATCTTCGATAAATAATTTATTTTGATATTTGATTACTCTATTATATAATTTGAACTTCATTATAATCAATACTTAGGTAAAATATTGTTCTTCCGATAACGTAAGCTCACAAATTATGGACGCAACATCGTAATTCATTATATCTATAATCAACTCAATTCAAATAGTGAGTTAATTAAGAGAAATTATTAAATTGATGGATAAGATATATCGTACTAATTTTGGACTAGATCAAGTGTCTTGATATGATCATTTATATTATTATTTTATTGGACTTATAATGTGCACACAAAAGAACCCTCAAAATTAACCTTTTCATAACCCAAATTACCAATGTACCGGCTACCGCCGATACTTGATGTATATTGGCCTGTGTAACTCAAATTGAATGGAGAAAATATTCAGTGAAAGGATCGAAATTCGATTTATCAATAAAAATACAAATAAATAAATCGAGTGAATTAATAATTTTGAAATACTAAGATAAAAAAATTCAATTAATAAAAATCTAATCAATTGCTTAATTTCATAAATTAGGATAAAATAAAATTTATTTCAATTTGTAATATATATTTTTGTCATTTTATAACATGGATGGTTATATGAATCATTTATGTTTTGTTGTTTTTAGCTTTAGAAACACTCCATGTGCACACCACGTGATTATTTCCCACAATGCTCAACCTTTCGTAATTATTATAATTTGCAATTAATTCCAATATCAATATCCATATATGTGGGACCCATGTTGGACATTTTGAAGCTTAACAACGGAGATAGTACGAATTAGTTTTGACTTCATCATGAATAGTATTAATTCTTTCTCGGGATAAGTGATTTATATATTATTACGACATTGTTATATAATTAATTTATTTGTGAATTAATTGTGCAAACGATCCTATACAGAAAGGTACATGTTTTTGTGAAGGTGTTCGAATGAATCATCAACACTCATTTTAATGAAACTAAATATTCTTGTAGGATAAAAATGAAAAAAATTATAGTTGTAAACTTGGATTTATTTTAATGTTAAATAAATTTATCATTTATTTGTCTTTATATAATATTATTTTAAATTTGAAAATCCAACTGTACAATCTAATTGAATACAGTCGAATCGGTGCATCATAGATATCCATTCCATCTTGATCCTCATTAATAAAATTGGATCGATATATATTAGAATATAATCAATGTTGTTATTTGAATAATATTATGATTGGAATTAAAATATAGAGAATAAAATTCGCATAATAACACAATGTGATAAAAACTCGGTGATGCCAATAACAACAAAGAATGTTCATTATCAAAGTGAACGGAAAAGTATAAACCAATGTTTTCATACGGTCCGGAATTACGTATCGGTCTGAACCGGTATGAGCGGTACGACCGGTATATCGGCCAATATCAAATATTATTTTATTTTATTTATTAAAAAATTAATATTTAATTAGTTTTTTAGGATCAAATCCGAAAAAACCAGGAAATCGACCCTAATACCCGGTAGCGGGCGGTATGAAAAAAAATATCGGTACCGAGCAAAATTTGACGTACCGACGGTATACCGTCCGGTATGAAAACACTGGTATAAACATATAATACAATTATGAGCGTGAGAACATTGACTACCTAAAAATGTTTTACATAAATTTTTTCATAATTTTAATGCTATTGAAAATAAAAGAATACTTTTATCTCGTAAAAACATGTTTCTACGTTCCAGGTTTACGTTCTTAAGGAGAGACTCTAATTAATAGAATGATAACTTACTATAATTAGAAAATACGATAAATACTTATTTAATATTTGTTATAATTACAAAAAATATAGTTCCATGTTTCTTGTTATAATCAAAATGAATATGTTTTAAATTTCCAATTGTTGGGGGAACACGTGTGTGGACAACCTCGATAGATTAAGTAGAACTCGAGAATTAAAGCAAAGAGAAAACAACGACACAAGAAATTAACGTGGAAACCCGGAATGAGAAAACCACGTGACCGGCGGAAACGGTCAAATTTACTATCACTTGAGAATATTACAACACACACACGAAGAGGAAAACTCGGAATACAAGAATATTGAAATGCATAACAATGAATCCTAAGACTTTTTTATATAGATGAAGTGTTTGAAATATTAATGTAACTAACAAATATTCCTAATATTTTATCATATCTCCATATATGATTATCCATAATTAAATCATATATATGCGTCTATATATACTGATTTGATATGATCTTATTTCCTTCAATATCTCATTCCATAACTGCCGATATCTTAGATCAGTGGATCACACCGTATCTCAGTTCGGTCGTCGACCGATTGCCTCCATCTCATATATTCGGATCACGTGCTTCGGTCCCTTTGTCATCTTCGGTATTGTGTACTCCGATCCTCAACCGTTCGGTACCGATACCGACAGTCACATCTTTCATGTGTGCCCCAATCGACCACATTGCCGATCATCATCCAACTGTGACCGATCGATACCAATATCGATCTCTACACTTAACACCAATATACTGAAATTGAAATATCAAATTGTCTCACTAATGAAAATTAGGTTGTTTTATAATAGAGAATGGGTATCAATGATTTGTTTAATTTTTTTACTATATGAACTCATTCTTTTATATGTTATATTCGTACACACTTCCGTCATAATTTATGTTAGATTCTATAATTTCAATATGATATCAATGTTTGTCCGATCAATATCTTGATTATTAATACATTAAAAATCTTATTCATTTCAATTCGTAAGTCCAAATTTGTCTCATTCAGACCTATAATTTCATGAGAATGATCCATTCTTTATTTTTCATCTAATCGAACCTAACCTATTTCTAATTATTAATTTTTAAAAAGTTAACCAAGATTTATTTAGTACGAATCATAGGGTTTCTTTGAAACTCAAATTAAAAGTGCGGTGAGGTGCAGTACGATGTCCAGATCGTGATTTTTTAATCATACACAAAACACAAACTTAATTGCGATGTGATAATCGTTTAAAAATCATGATATCATCACAGCAATTAAAACTAGCTGTGGCCTCATCGTGATTTTGGAAAATACTAATTTACCCGTATTTCTATTAATTATAATATAATTATATTTATTATTATATATATATAAGAGTAAATTAATATTTTTACATAAATCACGATCATAATTTTGCAATTTTACCAAATATATTTAAAAATTCACGATCATCATATCTCACCACATCTCACTTCACCGCAATTCAACATATCTCACCACACCACAATTTTAAAAAGCTATACTAAACAAAACTATAGTAGTTTTAGTAGACGATAAGCAAAAGGGCAAAGAAAAGCGTTCATCTGTCATTTCCCACTAGCGCGACTTTTCTTTCTTTTCTTAACCCGTGAACTGGTTCTAGCTGGAGGCTGAAGTTTTAAATGTGTGGTGTCCCTAAATTTGCATGTGTATCCATTTCGATATTTAAACAAAATATTAGTCGTTAAGAGTTTTTAATGAGTTGAGTCAGATCTTTTGATCGTATCTAAACAAAATATCAACGGATACATGATTTAAATTGATTGGGTCGAATCTAACTTGTTTAATTAAAAAAATATGAAATTTGTATAATTTTTAATGATATTTTTTTGAGAAAATTACGTTGATGGCCCCAATGTTTAAAATAGTGAACATACGATGATCTAAAGTTTGTAAATTGCATGTAAAGTTTGTAAAATTTCAAACCGTTTAAGAATGACTCTCTAGTAAATATTAAAGGTTTTAATCTTTTTTCGTATGAGTGGTTTTGACAATTTATGTATTATTTTTAATTTTTAAAAGTTTGGAGACATCCATTACATTTTTTCAAGGTTAAAATGTCAAATACAAACTATATTATATAACATTTTAAATATTAATGAGAGTTAGAGTAAAATATATATAGATTTAGAAATTTCGGAAGTCAACTATACAATTCTTAAATTTTGAGAGTATAGTTTCACAAATTTAATAAGTTGGAGGGTCAATCGAGACATTATATCAACTTGGGGGCTTTTAGTAGAATTATAAACTTTGGACTAATATCTTTAGACAAACCACTCTATATTTTTAAAACTGTACGTACACGTTGCCGCATTCATCTCCTCCATCAACGCCCAAAATTTGAAAACGAAATAGAAACCCCACTGCGTTACACTTGAAGCCCATGAAAATACAAAACAATGAAATAATGACTTATCTACCAGCCCACGTTCCACTTTTTGGGTTTCATTTAATTCAATTCTCCACTTAACTATTCTCCATTGCTTTTCCTTTTTCTTTAATTCCTGATTTCTCAAAAAAAAGCTTCAGTTTCGGAATTCGAGTTTCACAGATATGGAGTTTGTTGAAACAAGAGCTTTGAAAGCTAGCTTTTTGTCTCAAATGGCTATGAAAACCAAGACAAAGCCTCAGGTGTACTGTAACGATGACGACGATGACGATTTTTNCCGTTGCCATCCCTAATTCATATTTGTATTTATTTATTCAAATTAAAATATGAATATTATTCAAATAATTTTATAATTCATTTTTTACTATGATTTTATTTTTGGGTGTTAAAAAAACTATTAAAATATCCACTATGTATATCGACAATCTCGAGTTATATATCGTGGGTCTATACAAACAATCCTGAAATTAGCTTTATGGGATAACATTCATTAATAATAATGTAGGTTACTTGATTTTGTAATGTCTTAGAAAATAATTTTAAAATTTAGGAAACATATAAATAAAATTTATCCCATTTTTAAATGTACGATAGGGATGACAATGGGTAGGATTTGAGATGAGTTTGATCAAATTCACGTTCGTTCCACCACTTATAACTTCAAATCCATACCCACCAAAAATCCACATTGAGTTTGAATATCCAAATTTATATCATATCATTGCGAATATCCGCCCTACGACGAATAATCCAACAAATGTAAAATGTCAAATAATAAAAAATACAAATGATTTTTTTCACTTTTTCAACAATATTTTTTTGAAAATTTTTAAAATATTTAAAATAAAAATTATTAAATATTTTAAAATATATTGTTTTCATTTATTACTTATATTTATAAAAATATCGAAACTTTAAAATAGTTTTAATGACATAACAAACTATTAAAATGATAAAGATAGTATAAAAAGTCAACTTTAAACTCTAAAAGTTTGTAAATATATTCTCTAATATTTATAATTGTATATTTTATCCAAAATATTAAAAGTAATTTTTGGTTGATTTTAACATCAGTCTTAAACACGTTTTATTTGATCATATAACCTAAAAAAATGTAAAAATATCTAAATTTTAAAATATTGTAAATAACATATTTATATGTTACAAATTACATAAATAATTCATTAAATAAGATATTTAAAAAAATATTAGAAATAAAAAACTTATTACATTAAGTTTGGCGATAAGATGAGTATGAGTATGAGTTTGAGTACAAATCCACATTCACCCTACTCCAATGCGTGTTTATCATTTTTAAACATTTGTCATCCTCATACCCATAAAAAATTCAATCATCACGGGACGGATAAAGTATGATATCCACTAGATTTTGTTTTTTTGACATCCATAGTTTCAATGAAGCACTTTCATTAATGTTTGATATAATATAACTCTTGTTTTTAATTTATAAGATAATAAAGCCACGTAATTAACCTAACCAAAGTGGGGTGATTTGTCAAAAATAATAAATTAGGTAGATATGGTGTGTTGGGCCAACAGCTTATAGATCTATACATTATGTAATAATATAACTGTTCCTGTACCCTGCCACGTCACATTTGTCACATGCCTACGTGTCAAATGATTTGAACTCAAAAGTTATAAAAAGAAAAATTAAATAAAGAAACTTATTTTGATTTTATTGAGCTCAAAAGTTTAACCTAAATGTAACAGTTGAAAAGAACCGTTTGAATTAAGTAATAGAAATATAAAATAAAAACATGACATTATTTGGAACTAATATATAATATGTTATATTTGAATTGAAAATAATAGACATTTGTACATTATAAACTTATTAAATTACCATTGAGCTTGTTCTACACCCGTAAATTGAACATCGGGACCTAGCCAATCATAACACTACATGATACATTCTTACAGAGATTGAGATCAAACTCTTTTTATAGTCAAATCGGTTAGATAATTATGATTGGACCGGCCCACTCCAACCTTTAGAGGGTTGGACAAAGATTGACTGGCAAGTTTTGCTAATTAGCCATGTTTTCATATCGGTCAATACATCAAATGTCGGATATTATCGATATTTTTTTGGGTGCCGTTCGGTATAACACAAGAAAGATTAAATTTGGACAATAACAATGCACAAATTGCAAATTTGTTAAACCTAAAAAGCACAAGACAAAGAAGAACATTACAACTCTAAAAAAGACAACTCTTAAATAGATAAAATAAAGACTACTAAATCATTAAGTGACCCACTAATGTACTAAATGGCCACTAATTCACTAAATGATATTGAATATATTTATTCTAGTTAATGACCAATATTTGATTTTACTAAGTCAAACATTAAATTTGCATTTATTTGTAATACTCCCCCTTAGTGTGAAATTTCTGTCAACAACTCCTAGAACACTTCGAAGAACTTCAACTTGGACATTGACAATGCTTTAGTGAAAATATTAACTGTTTGATTTTCTGATATAACATTAAGTAGATCAATTTCCCGAGCAAGAACCTTTTCTCAAACAAAGTGGAATTGTGTATCAATCTACTTTGTTCGACCATAAAGCACATGATTTTTAACTAACTTGATAGCACTTTCATTATCACAATGGAGAGGAATAGGAAACTTTGGGTCAGGTTCCAACTCATGAAACACTACTTGTTAGCCATACAACTTGAAAGAGCTATCGAAGATTGCTTCTTATTTCCCTATGACACCATAGCAGATCATGTAGTAAAGCAAAAACCAGTAGTAGAAAATCTGTCGACAACATCACTAACCTAATCTGCGTCAACAAAGTCATTCAGAGAAAATGAAATACTATGTTAATAGAATAAATCATATTCTTGAGTGTCATTTTCATAACGTATAATCCGTTTTGCTACCATTAAATGTCATTCATTAGGACGTTAAATAAATCGAGAAATAACTCCAACAGAATATGACAGCTCTGGTTGGGTGATAGTCAAATAAATAAGACTACCTACTATTTGCCGAAACATTGTTGCATTCCCCAACTTCTTCCCTTCAACTTTAGTTAATTTTACTCTTGGTTCCATGGGAGTCGTCATGACATTTGAGTTTTCCATATTAAAACATTGCAACAACTTTGCAACATATCATTTTTGAGATATAAAATACTCATTTGACGGTAACTTATTAATCTCCAACGCAAGGAAACAACCAGCTTCTCCTAAGCTTTTCATTTCAAATCGAACACATAATGAATCTCGTAAATACTCAATGTTGGCAGCATCATCCCCCGTAATGATCATATCATCAACATAAAGAAGTAAGATAGTACACATGTTACCAATTTTCTTAATAAACAAACTTGAATATGCATTTGACGACTTGAAACCACAAAAATAAGATATTGGACAATCTTACTATACCAAGCTCTAGGGACTTGCTTTAGACCATATAGGGCTTTTTTGAGACTACATACATGAGTAGGATGATCGCTTGAAATAAAACCAAGAGGTTGCTCAATAAAAATATCATGATCTAATTCTCCATGAAGAAAAGCATTCTTCACATCGAATTGCCATAATTTCCAGTCTTTGCATGCTGATAAAGAGACAACCATTCTAAAAGTCTCATCATAATCATGTCCATATTGTTGTGAAAAACCATGTGCTTACAAGACGAGCTGAATCTATCAATGGAACCATCCGGTTTTTTATTCACTTTGTAAACCCATTTGCAAGACAATAAATCAATTCCTCGTGGCTTAGGAATTAATTCCCAAGTTCCATTTTTTTGTAATGCCGAAATCTCTTCACGCATAGCATCTTCCCATTCTGTTATTCATCTGGTCTCATTATATGATCTAGGCTCGTTTTCACACAATCCTTCTGCAAAAAACATGATATAACTGAAACCAAATTCATATGCACTTCATAATTTCTTAAGTAATAAAAAGGATGTCAAAGTCGTGATGACATCCGTGTAGCTTAAGATGATGTTTCTTAAATCTGAATTTCATTATCGCGAATAAAAACACTGCCATTAGTATTATCATCAGAAACAACCAATGAGACATTACATTCACAAAAAATGATGCAAATGATGTATATGAAAATATATCAATATACAGATAATTGCTGTCAACTTCCTTGATATTTGCATAGTAAAAAGAAGTTTTATCGAATATCACATCACGAGAAACAACAATTTTCTTTTTTTCTAAATCCAAGCAACGCCACCATTTTCTGTGAGAATCATAACCAACAAACACACATTTCATGGCCTTAGGATCAAATTTAGTTCTCTTATGCTTCACAACATGAACATCTGTGAAGCTTCGACGCGCCGCCCAGTCTCCGCCGAAGCGTTCGGAAGCGCGAGACATGAATCGAAGCGGTCAAGAAGTGTCTATTTTTTAACAAAAAAGTCAAGGGTTTTTTCTGATTTTTTAGCCCCTTTTGTCACTGCTAGTGCCTATTTCCCAACAAAAAATTCTTTTCTCTATAAAATTGGGTAAGAATAGCTCTATTCTTGTCTCTGAACTGTGATTCATAGACTTCTTATTGGTGATTTTTTAACTATGAACCTCCATTGAAATGTTGTTGTTGTTTGTGTGCAACAATTTATTTTTTCTAGTAAAGTTGGTTAATTTTTTTCGCATTTTAACCCAGAAGTTATGTTTTTACATTTCGAAGCATCAACATCTTTAGATTTTTCTACATTATAGAGACATCATTTCATGAAGACTTTATAAACTCTAATTCCTGATGTTTTGATATTTGCCTCGTTATGTAGCTCAAACTACTAGGCTTCTCATATGATCCTCAATTTCTATAATATTGTTTTGTGCACTATTATAGATTTTTGTGAATTTAGCATCAACACTTATTATCTAAACTTAAAAATTTCTATTTTGTGAATCTCCTTACATAGTTATTATATTTGTGCATTCTATGAATGCAATTCCTTGCTATTTTTTTGATACTTAATTGATAGAAATCTTGTCTTGTATCTCTCATGTTGCATATGTAATATTAGTTCATTTATGTTCCTTCTTATTTATTTGATTACTTTTTCGAAAAATAGATGGATAGTGGTGAGGTGAATCAAACGTTTCAACAAGGAAGTTCTTCAAACCAATCTTCAAGAAAATAGTCATTGTCTTCTCTATAGCGTTTTGTGACAAAATTAGATGAAAACAAGGAAATGAAACAATAAATTTCACATTTAACTTTTGCAATAACAAATATTGTGGTTCTTATTCCAGGGTTAGAGCTCATCTATTGAAAATACCCGGACATGGAATGCATTGTGTGTTAAACTGGCAAAGAAGATATCGAAGAAATGCCATTGTTGCAAAATGACTACACAAAATATTTGGTATCCCATCCTGTTTTAAGCAAGAGTTCTTCATCTACTTATGATAGTTTATTAGATTCCTTGAAAGAAGATAATTCCAAAAGGAGGTGTAGTAGTGGACAACCAACACTAACAAAAATGTTCAAACAAAATTTTAGAGACGATCTAGATGCAGAAATAGCAAGAATGTTTTATTCTGTGAGTATTCCTTTCAATCTTGCACGTAACCCTCACTACAAAAGAACATTTACTTCGTTAACCGTTGCATGTAAAATTGAAGGTGCGTCCAAATATTTTGAGAGCATTTGAGATTTTTAAGATCATTTTAATGTATTCTTTCTTTAATGATTATTATAACAGGTTATAGTCCTTCCTACGATGCCCTTCGAATGGAACTTTTAAAAAATGAAAGACATAGAATTGAACATACAATGAATAGAAGAATGAGTTTTTGGTCTTCTAAAGGGGTTAGTTTAGTGTCGGATGGATGGTTGAATCCTCAAAGAATACCACTTATTAATTTTATTGCGGTAATAATGATGGTCATATGTTTTTGCAAGGAATAAACTGTGAATATAAAATAAAGAATACTTTATTCATTACAAAACTTATAGATGATGCTATTACGAAAATTGGAGTAGAATGTGTTGTACAAATAATTACATATAATACTAGTTCTTGTAGAGCCGCAGGTTTGATGATAGAAGGAAAGTATCCTCATGTATTTGAAAAATATAACTTTCTGTTATTATTATGTACTTGATATTATATTTTTTGTTTAATTTTTTTTCACTGGACACCTTGTGTTGTGCATACTGTGAATTTGGTTATGAAAAGTATATGTCCTCCAAAAAAGACAGAAGAAAATGTTTTTACTTATGCTCAATGTGGTTGGATAAATAAGGTTGTACATTCAATTTTTTTGGTGAAAAACTTCATAATTAAACATTCAATGAAGTTAGCTATATTTAAGCAATTCTCCAAATTACAAATGTTGCATATTGTAGACAGTCGTTTTGCTTATGCTATTGTTATGATGAAAATATTCAAAAAAGTTGGTTGTTTTCTAATAACCATGTTTGTTGATGAGAAGTGGTATTCTTATAGAAATGATGATGTGAATAAGGCGAGAGCAATTAGAGAAAAATTGTTAGAAGAAACATTTTGGGAAGAGATTGATAATATAATAGCTTTCACTTATCCTATTTATGCTATGATCCGATTGTTTGACACTGATAACCCGAATCTTCATATGGTTTATCCTATATGGAGAATGACAATAGCAAAGGTGAAAGCAATAATTTATGCACATGAGAAAAAACAACCGGAAGAACATTCTTTTATTTGGGATGTTGTTCATGATGTGTTAGAGAAAAGACGTGTGAAATACTTAGCACTTTTGCATGCTCTAGCATATTCATTGAACCCAAAGTAATGATGTGTTTGTTTGTGATGTATAGTAATGTACTTTTGCTAGTATTGTGTGATGTGTTCTATTATAACAATTATTGTATTGTTTCAGGTGTGCAACTCCGTAGTGGCAACAACAATATCCAAGTTTGCTTGCCCCACAATCGAATCCCGAAGTCTATCGTCTTAGACAAGAGTGTGTGAAGAGTCTTTTCCCCAATGATAACATAAGATCATTGGTGAATAATGAGTTTGCTTCTTTCTTAACATGTTCGGGTGATTTTAACGAATATGACTCTAAAGCGAAAAGAGTTACGATGAAGCCTTTGGCTTGGTGGATAATGAATGGGGCACCAGCTCCATACCATCAACAGTTAGCTACACGTTTACTTCGACAAGTTTGTCATTTATTAATCTATGTCTATTATAAGATTTTTTCAAAGGTTTAATAAAGTTCATATATATATGTTTCTTCTTCTTCATGTTGTGAACGAAATTGAAGTATTTATGCATTTATAAATTCATCTAAGAGAAACAAGTTAGCCCCTTCTCATGCCGAAGACCTAGTATTTGTGCATACGAATCTCCAACTTGCTTCTCGTAAGTCTCCAGAGTATGTTGAGAATGATAGCAAGTTGTGGGATATAATTGGAGATGGAATCGAGTCTATGACTACGATGGGATTCTTTCAATTTGCTAATATTTCACTTGATGAGCCTGAATTAGAAGAACATATGATGAATGTTAAGCAGGAGATTGATGAATTAGTAGAAGACGTTGGAGAGTGGACTGTTAACACTTTTAGTTAGTTTTTTTCGATAAATAGTATTATTTTCATGATGTATAAATATTTTGATGAAGTTAATGTATTTGAATTTCATTTGTAACTTTTTGAATACTTGATATTTCTAATATGTCAAATTATTATTATAAACGCTCCGAAAACGCTTCAGAAAATGGATTCTCCTAGGTTTGTCTATTTGCCGCTTCAGTTTCCTCGCTTCGACGCATCCGCTCCGATGCTCCTAAACATCATAGAGCATATAGAACCAAAAACTCGAAAATAATTCACATTAGGCTTCTTGTTACATAAACACTCGAATGTAGAAGTTTCCGAACCTGGCCATGGAGGAATACGATTAACTACATGACAAACTGTATCAATAGTTGATGCCTATAATTCTTTTGGTATACATTTTCCATGTAACCAAGCCAAACAAACTGATATCAAGTGAGTCAATTTACGTTCAGCCACCACATTTTGCTGTGGTGTATCCTGACATGTCAATTGCCGCTTTATCCTATTTATCTTACAATGATCTATGAAAAAATCAAAGAAAAATTCACCTCCATTATCTGTACGCAATCCCTTCAATTTAGATTCAAATTCCTTTTCTACTTGTTGATGAAATTCCATAAACTTCATAAAAGCTTGATTTTTATACTTCAAAAAATATAACTAAGCAAACCAGGAAAAATCATCAATAATGATCATAATATACGAGAAAACAGAATAACTAGGTATGTTAGTTGGCCCCATAAGATCTAAATTTACTAACTCAAAGGCACATGAAGCTATGTTTTCCGATGGATGAAAAGGGAGTCTATGAGACTTTCCATATTGACACCTGAAATATATTGTAGTAGGAACATCTTTATACATGAGAATACTACCAAGATGTTGTTTGCTACAAATTTTTTGTAAAAGTTTATAGTCAATGTGGCCCAACCAAGCATGCCATAATGTTAGTCCACCAACTTCACTTGTCTTCTTCACATAGACATCACTTGCTAATACAACATATAAAGATTCTTTTCTCTTTCCCGTAAACAATACATCAGTATCAATAGATTTCAAGTTAAAAATAAATTGAACACCACAAGGGCGGAAAAAAACATACCTGACGGAATTTGAGATACTAAAACCAAGTTCTTCTTCAAGCCAGGAACATGGTAAACATTTTGAAGAAGAAGACTATCATATTCGGAATTTTTACCATTAAAGTGTCCTTCACCCACCATTGGATTTTGAGATTTATCGGCAATAACAATAATTTTCTTCCCGTTATGAGGACGAATACAAGACAATAATACTTCATTTTCGGTTGCATGATAAGAACATCCGGAATCCATAATCCACTCTCTATCATAATCAATTTCTTCTTTATTTTCCGAAGAAACACTTGTCTGAGTCACTGCAACTATAACATTTGACGGTTGCTCAATGACTTCAATTGAAAGACAACTTTCCAATTTTACTTGAGATGATTCATTTTTTCCATGAACAATATTTGCATTTTGATTCGTGTATTTTAACACGACAATTCCGTTGGATATAACCAGATTTACCACATGTACCACACACAATCTTCTCATGGTAGTTTCTTTTAATATATGTTCAGATTTTCCACATCTGTAGCAAACTTTCCCATCACTGATAGAAAACTTGTTTCACTTTTGGCTTGATTTCTCTCATGTGTTGAATTTTTATGATAAGAACCTTTCTTGTGATGATATCTAGTGAAGAGAACATCCCCTGATTGAGAAAATGATTTATGTCAAAGCAACCCCTTGATTTGCTAATATTTTTTCCAATTCATAGATTGAATGGTCTTTTTACCACCCTTAGATAGAGGATATAAAAGGCATTAATTCAGCCCATAGACCATGAATTATGTACCACCGCAATCGTGCATCGCTAACCGGCTCATCCGTATCCAATTCTGAAATTTCAGCACACACACCTTTGACTTTAAAGAAAGATTCTTGAGTTGAAAGATTATCTTGATTCATTAAAGCTAAATAATTCTCAAGAGATTGCAATCGTGTTGTATTTTTCTTGGTGAAAAGTTATGCAAGTATGTCATAGACTTTCTTCGGTGAGTTCTCACTACGTACATGATCAATGTACTCCTTGCTAATTGAAGATCTCAAAGCAAATAGAGTTTTTGCACCATTTTATCTTCCATTTCTTTCGAGATCCACATTTTGGGTGTTATCCACCGGAATTTCCTCCTCTTCGGAGACAATTTCCCATAAATCTTGCCATTGTAGAAAATCTTTCATACACACCTTCCAATAATTGTAGTTGCTACCTACCAATTTCTCCAGGGGACTTCCGTCGTTCATCGTGTTTGAGAAACTAATCTCTGATACCATAACGCAAGAAAGAATACATTTGCACAATATCAATGCGGAAATTTCAAATTTATTAAACCTAAAAAACACAAGACAAAACACAATACAAAGAATAACACTACAACTCTCGACAAAACACAATTCTTAAATAAATAAAATAAATACCACTAAATCATTAAGTGACCCACCAATCCACTAAATGACCATTAATACACTAAAATATAGTATATATATTTTATTCTAGTTAATGACCAAAATTTGACTTTACTAAGTCAAATTTTAAACTTGCACTAGTTTGTAATACGGTACCATTTATTAGGTCAGTTTTCGTGTTTTTCGGATCATTTTATAAAAAACTAATTAAACATTATATTTTTAAAATATAAAATAAAATAAAATTTTGTACCGCATAGTATATCGTATGTTATACAGACCGTATCGATAATATCGATCCAGATCGGTATAAAATTTCGGATCAATATAAAAAGTTTGCTAAATAGAACTTAAGAAAGGAAGAGTTCGCTAATTAAACAATTTCAAAGAATTCCGACGGTAAGAAATGGATCACGTATCACTTTGGGCTTTGGCCCATTGAAAGAATATTTCAAGACACAATTTCAAATGATCTATGGCTAATCCTTAATTTTGAAATATATTTATTTAACAAGTCTTATTAATGCAATATAATTTATAAATAGAATTTCTAATTTGAATATTTAAAATAATCAATTATGTGTTAGAATTTGTACTTGAGATGCTTTATAATTCAATTATCAAGAAAATAAAGGTGAATTTTTGTTATTAAAAAACAACTTAATTATTTAATTTTTGTTTTAATAGTGTTTTGGTCATATTTCAATAGTGTAAACACTCATCCACTTTGGAGTAGTTAAGATTTGTCAACCGAGTTTGCAATTTGGCCAAAATATGAGACCGATGCACAAGGTATTTTACGTGCAAAATCACAAAAAGAATAGAAAAAACCACGATGGTGAGAGAAAAGATTCTCAGCATATTCACTATAACGAATAAGGTTATAATGAGATTTAGAAATCTAAGGTAATTAGAATCTTAGACCCAAAAATGAAAATCTTGCTCCTCAATTTGTCGCATCTAATCGCATTGGAGGGCTATAAAGTCGATAATGTATGTCATGATTTGCACCTAATGCAATAATGCTCGTGCATCATCTTTAAGACTTATGTATTCCGTTGACTCTCGTCATACCCGCTCTGATCTCTTGGTATGGCCCGGTCAGACCTTATTCACCGGGAACTTGATCAATCTCAACGAAACTGTTTCATTACTTAAAAGATTTTTCTTACTAGATACATACTTGAAAGGTATTGCTTCATTACTTGATCGGTACCTTATTCCTCTGGAACTTGATCTAGTCTCATTGGTACCGTTTTGTTACTCGAAAGATTTCTCTTGGTTGTCTATATTAAGTCTGGTCGGTTTAATAGAACTTATACATACCCAATTTGAAAGCCCCTTTAAAAGTGTGGCATATCATTTACTAAATTTTATTTTATTATTCGAATATGAAATTTATAGTTATATGAAATTAAATAAAATTTGATGATCAGATTTGTCTATACAAAATTTTGTAAATGTTTACAAAATTATTAAGATTAAATTTAAAAAATCGATTAAATTGCAGTAGATTTTTGCATGTTATTATTTTAAACAATTTCATCCCCTTTATAGGGTAGGGCACCGCGCACCCTGCCCTGTTTTTAGCAGAGCAGGGTCAGCGTCAGCGTCGGCACTGTATAGCCAAAACTAAACTTCTATCACATGGGAAAACGGTGCATTGCACTCCCAAAAATTATCATTCTTTAATCAAATTATTAAAACCAAATTTCTCTTTTTATACCTAAACATCGATATTTTAAATTTCCGGTATACTGGTTATTGCTGGTATTTTGACAAAATAACAGTTGAGTTTTGAGTGGATCAGGTTGAATCTAACTTTGGATTTAGAAAAAAAATAGATACAAAGCTTTTAGTATTTTTAAATTCTTATTTTTTTCAGATTACGAACAACATTGATAAAGAATATTTAAAAACTTTATATTTACTCTATGTTAATAATTAATTTTATTTTATTATTATAATATTTCGATATACCCAATAGTAAAAGGTGTATGTTGGAGGATACATTCCTAAAGCCTTCCACAACGTTGGCAAAATGAAATCTGTCCACAACCCTAAACATAATGTACTGGAGAGAGAGTGTCTCGTCCAGGACAAAATGATGTCCGTGGCAAAATGATGTTCGGGACACTATCTCTCCTCAAATTTTATTTTAAAAAAAATTTTGAAAATTTATAAAAATAAAATTAAAAGAATTATAAAATATAAAATATAAAAAATTATAATAATTTTATAAATAATATTATAATTTTTATGTATTTGATATATAAAAAAATAAATTTAAAAAATTATAAGTGTCAGACATTGTTGTAGAGATAAAAGAAAAATTATTTTTAAAATTAAATAATGATGATGTGTACAGAGAGTAAACTGATGTGAAGGAGAGAATGAAGTTTTCGTACGGGTGGATGGCCTAAAACATCCTAAATAGGGATAGCATTATTACAAATAAATTAATATATATATATATATATATATTAGACAACTAATACAAAGCCATGTGCAATGAAAATTGCAAGCATGAATTGGGGAGTGATCTTTCGAGTCTTTTGTTTTACATAACATTGTATTTTCTTATGTTGTTAAAAAATAACATTAATTTTCGATTGATTTTTTTTTTGTTATGAATTAATTTTGTTTTATAAACATAGCACTCATTTGCAGTCTGCAACGGCCACCATTTTTCGTAGTTCGGTTTCTATAATTATAGAAACCGAGCTACCATTTTTTTTTATTTTTAATTGTTGTTTTTAATGCCTTTAAGATATAAAAAATGTTGTAAAAAGTTGGCCGTGCCAGACTGCAAATCAGTGTTATGTTTTTAAAACAAAATTAATTCATGACAAAAACAAAATCAATCGAAATTTAATGCTATTTTTTACGTTTTAACAAGTTACAATGCTATCTAAAAAACTCACCCTTTGATCTTTCCTCATAAATTGTTTTATTTTCATGGAGAATTTTTTTATCAAATATAACATGAAATCTTTTAGTTTTTCAAAATAACAGATTATAATAAAAATATTCAATTGCTAATATTTATATAATTATAGTTTTAGTAAAAGTAGAATTTGCAAATTATGAATTCTCTTAGTAAGATTATTAAAAATAAATAAATATAAAATAATCTAATTATACAATTTTAAAAATAAAAACAATAGAATTTATTAAGATAAAAAATAACATTGATCTATTTAAAATAAGTAAAAGAAAGCCGAAGTCTTATTTTTTTTAAAAAATCATTTTTGTTGATGATACACTTAAATTTGTATTTGCAAAAACATATTGGGTTTGTTTGGTACTCAAATTAAAACTACGGTGAGGTGCGATGCGATTTCCAGATCGTGATTTTCTTATGTTACACAAAACATAAACTTAATTACGATGTGATAATCGTTAAAAAATCACAATATCATCACAGCTGTTAAAACAAGCTGTGGTCTCATCGTGATTTTGGAATAGATTAATTTACCCTTAATTATATTAATTATAATATAATTATATTTATTATTTTATATATATAAGGGCATATTAGTATTTTTACGTAAATCGCGATTATAATATCACAATTTTCCCAAACATATTTAAAAATTCACGATTATCATATCTCACCACACCCACAATTTTAAAAAACTATACCAAAGAAACGCAATTAAATGTTGTTATTTTTCTTTCTATATATATTTTTGAAAAAATAGATAGTTAAAAAATTGGAATTTACCAGAACTAGTTTTTTATTAATTTAGAATACAATTTCAAAATTTTTTAAATTGATTTAGTTGACACCCACATTTAATTTAGAAAATAATATATAATTCTTTTATTTACATGACATCAATATTTAATTTACTTAGTTTTATTATTTTTTATGAGTTTTAATTCTGTTAATATAAGATGACCTCAAATTTTATTTGTTTACATAACACATAGATATAATTTATTGTATTTTCATGTGTTGTATGCTAATAATTTAAAAACAAAATATTTTAAAAAAACATACTAAAGAGTTTTGGCATTTTTGTTTAAAATGTGTCAAAATATTTATATAGTAATAATGTGTCATTACTATTTGAATATAAAGTTTAAATCAACACAACTGCACCTTAGTCCCCAAGCTTTGATTATATTGGTAATTTGATCTCAAGAGTTTTGACATTTTTGTTTTAGTCTTTATAACATTAGTGACCAAATTTGACACACATATTGAATATTGATGACCCATTCTATTAAAATATGGAAAGTACGAGGATTGATATTCACAACTCAAAACTTTGGGGATCATAATCATCATAATTAGAAAACTATGATACCCAAATTTATCAAAATTAGAAAATTGTAGGAATGTCGCCATTTCACATCAATGTTATTATTATATTGTAATGTTTCATGTTTAATAATCACACTCTTCCATTTTCCCTATACCAACTCATTTATTCACATTCTAAACAATTAAATAAAATTTTTATACGCAAAAAATAATATAGACTTAACTTAGAGTTCACCCCTAAATTTTACATGTGAATTCAATTATTCACTATGTTTTCTACTTGAATTCGGTGACTGAATCCCTTGGTATTAAATGAATTTCGGTTGAGACTATATAATAATATTTAATTACACATTTGAAGTTTTAATCATTTTAAAAAATAAGTTCATTTTTAATTTACATATTTTATCAAAATATTACAAATTAAACATCTCAACATGTTAATATTGAATTTGGTTATTATACATGAATTACCTCAATAAATACATAGTTTATATAATGTGTTCAATATCATAAACCATACGATCAGAGATTCTTAGAGTGGATATTCGTTTTGTGCATAACGAGAGACACACTCGGTATGTCACGATCTTGGATCGTGACGGGAAAGAAGATGAATAAGCAAGGTAGAAATGGTGGGAAGAGTTAGACGGAAGAATGCCGAAGGGGGAGGCAGCAGCGAGAAGGAGAAGAACTGTGAGAAGTATTGGGAGAGGAGAGAAGGGAGAGAATTCCGATAGAGAAATAAACTAAAAATGATATTATGATTCGATAATAAGATCCTAATACAACCCGGATTATATATCCGTATTAATTGGGCTAAGCCCATACAATAATAGAATCTAATTAAAGCACAATAACACTACGTAGACGATATCGGATCGTGACACGGTACTGTGAATTTTCCCCATTTTGAGGTTTTTCACGTAAAAACAAATGTATTATCGTTTCTTTTTATAATACCGACAAAGTCTAATTGCACTGTTAAGTGTGGAGTTCGAATAACGATTGACTACACTTAGATGATGTTGATCAATATTGGTCGATCAGTCAAGTGGACCGATTACACAATACCGAAGACGAAAAGTGAATGGATACAATGAGTTGAAGTTGTCAATTGAGCAAGCACCGATATAAAGACATATTTGGAAGAAATATATTAAAGAACCAAGATAATATAAAAATCATTTTATATATCATGTATATTAGTTGATTATGGAGAATAATTTATTTAGATATGATCAAATATTAGAAAATATTTATCAATTTCTTTAAGTATCGCAAACCACTATATAATTATGTTGAAGGTTCATTTTCCAGTAACTTGAATTTATCGATTGCTTATCATCTACGAGTATAAGAGAACACATGTGTGTATTATATTCTTCTTCCTATAGTGAATTGATCTTTCCGACGATCATGTGATTTATAATGATCGTGAATTCTTAAATATGATAGTTAAAATTATAGTATCATTAATGTAAAAATATTTATATATCATTATATGTAAAATATAATAAACATAATTAGATTTTAATTATTAAAAGTAAGATTAAATTAACTATTTTAAAAATTGTGATGGCACAACTTATTTTAACACGGTGATTAAATCGTAATTTCTTTACGATGAACATACTTCAATTTTGTTTTGTATGCGTTAAAAAAATTCGATTTATCTTTATGCACCTTACCACAATTTTAAATGAGGAATCAAACAAACTCGTTAATAAATTCACGATAATGTCATTTTTAATTTTACAATCAACGTTTACTACATTTTTAAAATTCGATCTAAATAAACTCATTATACATAAAAAATGAATGGTCAATTTATGAAAAATGGAAATAAAATTATATTCATTTAAAATAAGAAATAAATTACGTGCATGGATAGGAACTATGAGTTAGATAAGCCATAGGTATACATCCATGGTCTGTTAATTTAAATTGCACGTAAGTTACGTACATGTATATCTATATATTATCCTGACACGTCACTTAGAAAGACGTATACCCTAATGTGAAAATGCTAATTTAATTAATTAATTATTAATTAACTAACTTTATTTATTTATTTTTGTGACGCTATAAATAGATTGCATGAGTTCACGATTATTTCTGGAGTTGGCCGTTACTTACCTTAAGTTCCCACTCGCGCTACGATTTACAGTATGAAACATCGGTACCTTGCTTGCGTATTGCTTCTATTTGCGACGGCGATGGCGGCGGTTGGTGAGGAAGACTACGCCGACTCGTTGTCGAAGTCGATTTTGTTCTTCGAAGGGCAGAGGTCTGGATACTTGCCGCGAGACCAGAGGATGACTTGGAGAGGAGATTCGGCGATCAATGATGGAGCTACGGCGGGAGTGGATTTGACCGGTGGTTATTACGATGCGGGGGATAATGTGAAGTTTAATTTTCCGATGGCGTATACTGTCACTATGCTGTCGTGGAGTGTGGTGGAGTTCGGCTATTGTATGCCGCCGGCGGAATATCGGAATGCTCTGGTTGCAATAAAATGGGGAACCGATTATTTACTGCGGACGGTTTCTCAACCTAACCGTATTTTTGTACAGGTAAATTATTGAAGACATGACGGAACGAAACAGCTTTATCTACCTCTGCATGTGAGAGATTTCCGTGATTCGCGTGGAATTCAGTGACGGAATTCATATTTTTGGAATTAGATATCAGTGAACAGTAATTGCGCGCATTGATTCAATTGAATCGCATTTGTTTGATTTTGCAGGTTGGGGATCCAATCAGCGATCACAATTGTTGGGAGAGACCAGAGGATATGGATACTGCAAGAACAGTTTACGTCGTTGATGCTCCAAATCCCGCTTCTGATGTCGCCGGAGAAACCGCGGCTGCTTTAGCCGCTGCTTCAATAGCATTCCAGTCATCTGATCCAGGATATTCCGATACACTTCTCCGCACTGCAACCAGAGTCTTCGAGTTTGCTGATACTTATCGCGGCGCTTATAGCGATAACTCCAACATCAGAGAAGGAGTGTGCCCCTATTACTGCGACTACGATGGCTATCAGGTGCCATTTTATACTGTCCTTCATGTTTTCGGTTCTCGAACCTGAACAAATATGAGTGGAATTGTTTAGGACGAGTTGCTTTGGGGAGCAGCTTGGCTGAGAAGAGCTACACGAGATGATCATTACCTGAATTACTTGCAAAACAATGGTAAAACTCTTGGTGCAGATGACAACATAAATGAATTTGGATGGGATAACAAGCATGCTGGCTTAAATGTACTAGTTTCCAAGGTAAATTAACTCTGATATTATGAGATTAGCATGCTATAAAATTCACTAGTTTCCATTGTTAATTTACTCTGGTTTTATGAGACTTTGAGTCCCTTCTATAACTTACAAGCATGATAGATAAAATGCACTAGTTTCCAAGGTAAATTAACTCGGGTTTTATGAGATTTTGAGTTCATTCTATAACTTACAGCATGCTGGATAAGATGCACTATTTTCCAATGTAAATTAACTATAGTTTTATGAGATTTTTAGTCCCTTATGTAACTTACAAGCATGTTGGGTAAAATGCACTGGTTTCTAAGGTAAATTACTCTAGTTTTATGAGATTTTGAGTCCCTTATGTAACTTTCAAGCATGTTGGGTAAAATGCACTGGTTTCTAAGGTAAATTACTCTAGTTTTATGAGATTTTGAGTTCCTTCTATAACTTACAAGCATACTCGATAAAATGCACTAGTTTTCAATGTAAATAACTCTGGTTTTATGAGGGCTGAGTCCCTTCTGTTATTTACAAGCATAATGACTTAAATGTTTTAGTTTCCAAGATAAATTAGCTCTGGTTTTATGAATGAACTGAGTCCCTGGTGTAATTCAAGTAACTGAAAGCTCTTCACTTGCAGGAAGCTTTAGAGAACAACATAAACTCTCTGCAACCATACAGAGCATCAGCAGAGAGCTTCTTATGCACTCTCATACAAGAATCTCCTTCATATCACATAAACTTCAGCCCCGGTGGTCTAATTTACAAGCCCGGAGGAACCAATCTACAGCACGCAACTTCAATATCGTTCCTCCTTATAACGTATGCCGATTACTTACAAAGTTCATCTCAAACCATAAACTGTGGTCAAATTATTGTTACTCCTTCACGTCTAAGGCAAATAGCACAGCAACAAGTTAACTACATTCTTGGACAAAATCCAAGAAAAATGTCTTACATGGTTGGATATAGCAACATGTATCCTCAACGTATTCATCATCGTGGCTCTTCGATTCCTTCTATTCATAACCATCCTCGGTTTATGGCGTGTAAAGAGGGTTCGGTTTATTTTAACTCATCGGAACCGAATCCGAATGTACTTATCGGAGCTATTGTAGGTGGACCTGAAGAAGATGATAAGTATGAAGATGATAGAGGGGACTTTAGAAAGTCTGAGCCAACAACTTATGTTAATGCACCATTTGTTGGTGTTCTTGCTTATTTTGTGGCTCATCCTAAAGTAAGTTAGAATTTGGATTTGTGTATATATTTAGGGAGTTTATAAGAAAGCAAGATGGGAATAGCCCTTCTTGTTACTTTACAAGGTGTTTCGAATGATCGACGATCGTTTGATTAAGGCCGATTAGGGATCAGTTTGATGTTGGATTCAATTGTCCACATTAAACATGATAATACATTGTTTTAGTTAGTAATGTATTAGTTACTTGTTTAGGGGTCATTAAGTATATGAAATATTTGGGTCAAATTACAATAATAATTTTTTAAATAATATTAGGTAGCCAATCATACAATTGTTAGATAGATAAACTCTAAATTCTATAACAATTTCAAGTTTTAGGAATGCGTTTGTTGAAATTGTGTAATTGTCCCACATTGGAAAATCAAAGTGGATTACATTGGTATATAAGAAGAATAGTTGACTATAATAATTGACTTATTCAAATCTTTTGCAATATGGTATCATCCATCTTATATGTTATATCCGAGCACATTCTACACATAAATTGATTCGACTCTAGAAATTTAACATGGCATCGGAGCGGGTTCGAAAAAATCATGAGCGACTTTACTAGGGGTTAGTGCGGTTTAATTGATCAGTTGGTAATTAACCGATTTGAATTGTCGAGGGAGGTGTGTTGAAATTGCGTAATTGTCCCACATTGGAAAATCAAAGTGGATTGGATTGGTATATAAGAAGGAAAGTGGATCATAGTAATTGACTTGTTCAAGTCTTTTACAATGTGGTCTCATCCATCTTATACGTTATATCCGAGCACATTCCTTATATAAATTGATCGAACTCTAGAAATTTAACAGCATTGGCATACTTTTTTCAAAACTATATTCATTTTCAAAAACTATCATCAAAACTACACTCATTTTAAAATATTTTTCAAAACTACATTTCTTAATTTTTTAAATTATAATAAATCTACAATTATAATTACTTATAATTATAAGCACATTTTTAACATTTCTAAAAGTAAGATTTAATCCAAGTGAATTAAAATTCGAGGTATTTTCAAGACACGCTTCGACGATCTCTCTACGAGAATTCAATCGAATGGCACGATCAGACAATATCGATGACATATATATATTCACTATTAAAACATAGAATGAATTAATGTTGATGAGTTTTGAATTCATTTGGGTTAAGTCTCACCTTCAAAAATGTTGAAAAAGTACACATAATTTTGAGTAATTATAAATATGATTTTATTATAATTTAAAAAATTAAGAAATGTAATTTTAAAAGATATTTAAAAATGAGTGTAGTTTTGATGAAATATATTGAAAATTGGATGGATTTGAAAAATCCCCCATTGCATTGACTCTTTGTTTTCTTTGCGATAAATAAACCTTAAACCCTAAACACAATTGCAATAAATTCCCATTGACGGATATTTGTCAAAAATATTTATTTTTTGCTTTCCTTTACATTATCATATATTATAAATTGGAGTTTATCTCTCCAATCATTATAAAATAAGTTGTTTTTTATATGGTTATAATTTAAACATTTTTTTATTATCTAAGAAAAAAATAAGTATACTTTGATAGAGTCAAAAAAAAAGAGAAAATGAAGTATTTATTATTCAAATTTTCATAGTTTGTAATAATATATTTAGTCCCCAGATATTAAGATTTTGACAAATTTAGTTTTCTAATTTTACAAAAAATTGCAAATCAAATCTCTAAATGTAACGACCCGTCTTTCCGCTTGCACGATATTGTTCGCTTTGGACTAGGCTGACCCTAATGACACCCACCTAGTCCTCACGGTTTTACTTTTTCCCTAGCTCTCACACTTCCCATTGGGTCACCCATCCCTGAATTGCTCCAGGGTGAGCACGCTTAACTTTCTAGTTCTAACGTTCCGTTTGCCACTTTGCTAGGGAAAATGCCTCGTGCAATGGGAGACGAATCATTATACTTAACATACGATCGTTCCCCGTTTATAGCCGATGTAGGGATTTGCCTAAGGTGCCCTCTCTCTCGCACCCCCGAGGGGTCCTTACATCCTTACACTAAAGTAGCGAAACAACTCATCGAAATTTATTTGGTGATGATCACAATTGCCAAAATTGAAAACTTGCAATAAATTATGTTATAAACACTAAATTTTGTGACTGATTTTGTCAAAAATTACAAAATATTAAAAAAAAATTTGTTATCTTCATAGTTTATTAATCATGATTGTAATAATTATAAAATTTTATCGAACAAAATCATTTAAATAATAAAAGTTTTGGATCAAATGTGTATATGGCTTGTAAAAAAATCAATAAAAATAAGAAACCGGGAAGGGCTACGGGTCCACGGGCCGATACTGGTCTGGTGTAATGGGCTTAGGACATTTGTCTGGAGCTGCGAGTTCGGGGAAATCATTTTGCTTGTTTATTTTTTGAACTGCAAATTTGCATCCAAGTTTCGTAAGCTGCACTGCAATCATATTTACAAGATGAGTCCGATGAGAAGACCGATACATGCTATAATGGCATGGGTAAAGCGGCAGCCACCGAAGGTGAAGGCGTTTCTCGCCGTCATTAGCGGCATGTTCGCGCTTGTTCTTTTACGTGCTATCGTTCACGATCATGATAATCTCTTCGTAGTTGCTGAAATTGTTCACTCGATTGGAATATCCGTTCTAATTTATAAATTGATGAAGGAGAAGACTTGTGCTGGTAGGTTTTCGTGTCTGAGTTTTACTTCATCGTTAATTTTTAGGTTTGTTTCTTCGATTGATCGTAATTGGTTTAACGGCTAATATTTTTGTGAGTAAGATTTAGGTTTTGGGAATTGCCTGTGAAAATTTTGGTGAATTTTGTAATGTACAAAATTCATAGTATTTTTGCTTCCTTTTTAGGGTGATTGATTATTTTAGTTACTGGTATATAATAAGATTTGATTTTTTTTATTAGGTCTTCAGAAAATCATTTTTTTAAATTCGATTGATTAATTTCGCAACTGCTGTTGTCAAGTTTTAGGTTTGTAATTTGAAAGACAAGTGTTGAGTAGTAAGTTGTTAGCTTGTAGTATTGTTTTCACATTGACTCATTTTTGTTGTTGTGCAAATGAGCTTTTTCCTTGCTTGCTTAGTCTTGATACAACCTATGTATTGGGGAAGATTAGTTTTTTAAGTTGAGACATTTTAGATTACCTGTTCTTTTTTTGCTGGTTATCTTCATATGCAGCCTTGTAAACAGTTTGTAGTTTTAAATGTTTTTTAGAAGAAAATTACAAGGGTGACCCCCGATGTTTGAAATAGTGTAAAGGCGATGCCCCAAAGTTTAAGAATTGTGTATGAAGCACCTAAACTTTGGAAACCGTTTGCCAATGGCCATCGTACTCATTATATGATATTCTTTTAAACTTTATGTTAGGCTTACGTTAGTGTCAAAGGTAAATTATTTTGGAAATTTGGGAGCGAACTACACAATTATTAAACTTAGAGGATTTGGTGTTTACAAATTTTAAAACTTGGAGGGGTCAATTGCACGCATTATATCAATTTCGGATGCTTTGTATGTAATTTACAAACTTTGGAGGCACGGCCTTTATACTATTTTAAAGTTCAGCGTTTCTGACAAACACCACTCGGTTTTTAGGGTTGATTCTTATTTATGGGTATTAGGTGTATTGATTTTTTTTATTTTTTAACTTTTCTTCATGTATGCTTCAGTGCTTGACTCCATTTTTTCTTATTTTCCTTGGGCAGGACTTTCTGTTAAATCTCAGGAGCTTACAGCCGTCTTTTTAGCTGTTAGATTATATTGCAGTTTTGTGATGGAATACGATATACACACTATACTTGATTCAATTACACTGGCAACAACTTTGTGGGTCATTTACATGATCCGATTTAAATTACGGTCGAGTTATATGGAGGATAAGGATAATTTTGCCTTATATTTTCTGGTATCATTCTCGAATGTTTTGTCTAATGTTTTATAAGCCATTATTCAAAACTGAAAATTTGTATTTTTCAGATAGTTCCTTGTGCAGTTTTGGCCATCTTAATTCACCCTTCAACATACCATCATGTTGTTAACCGAATGGCGTGGGCTTTTTCCGTCTACCTAGAAGCTATTTCGGTTTTACCGCAGCTTCGTGTCATGCAAAACACAAAGGTAACAAATTTTATTACAATGCATAAACATGATATATGAAGCATTTGTTTGAAATACGTAAATGAACAAGTTTTATCGTATTTTTTCCAGATAGTAGAACCATTCACTGCTCATTACGTTTTCGCATTGGGTGTTGCTAGGTTCTTGAGCTGTGCTCATTGGGTTCTCCAAGTATGGTATCTCAACTTTATCATGTTTTTTCTTAATTTTTTCACTGCTTTATAAGGTGCCGTTTTTCGTATAAAGCTCTCGATTGTTATATTTACGGGTGTAACGAAATGCAGGTTCTTGACAGTAGAGGTCATCTATTAGTAGCACTTGGTTATGGACTCTGGCCTTCGATGGTTCTAATATCCGAAGTGGTTCAGACCTTCATTCTCGCGGACTTCTGCTACTACTACATGAAAAGGTACATTTTACTTCGCCGATTTCTTGATGAAGTGGTTATAAACTCACTCGTTTTCGCAGCGTTTTCGGGGGTCAGCTCGTTTTACGCCTTCCTTCCGGGGTTGTCTAGTCTGAAAATGGCTACAAGAGGTGGATTTTGGGTATAAGTTTCATTAAGTTATCAAGGTACTTCTTAACCCAACCTGTATTGTATCACTTATCATTCCATTTTTCATATGGTTCGAATACACCGATTTCATCTTCGACGTACCCGACGTGTTGGTGCTTTGAACATGTCTTGAAAAATCTCATGAAAGTGAAAACAAGTCTATTAAAAAGTAAGAGGGCTTTTCTCTCATGTTATCTTGCTTTTGAATATATGATCTGGGTTGTAATTATAAAGTTTAGTTGAAATTACGACATAAGTAATTTTAGATATCATTTAAGGAGAGGAGATCATGCAGAGAAAAAGTTATTTACAATGGTGCACATCTAGTCAAATACCAGACAAGTTTGGACTTGTGAATTGAAATGAATCGGTTTCTCGATATTAATAATCAAGATTTTGAGAGAACAAATTCGAATCTCATATTAAAATTATAGAGTCAGGATGTTGGCTGTAATTATGAAGAGAGTATGCATTGATATAGTATATAAGAAGATGAGATTACGTTGTAAAAAATTTTAACAATTTATTTACTATGGTATTCATTCTGTGTTATAAATCAATTCAAATTTCATCACATATCCAATGACTCACAATTATTAATGATTGTCATGATTTATACATGGAAGCAAAGAAGAATTGAAGAATGTATTGAAAACCTCCATGTGTAAGAAGAATTACATGTGTTTGACTACTCACTTATGGTTAGTAACATCATCTTCAATCATGTTTTCTCTATGTACACAATATCATTCTTTAATTTTATAAATAACATTACTCTCATCCTTATGATAATTTTCGAAAATTTATAATTTTATAATTTTATTTTTTTACATATGAAATATCTTAGAATTATAATATTATTGATAAAATTATTATATAAATATTTATATTTTATAATTATTTTAAATTAAATTTTTTAATATTTTTTTTAAATAAAAAGGAACACAACTCCAAACAAATTGAAACGTGCTAAATGATTGGACGGTCAAGGTTTAGGAAAGCCTAAATGGAGGTTGCAAAAAATGTATCATGCATTTTTGGTCTAGTCATAAAGGTGCTGATATTGGTCAGACTAGATTTAAATATGACAAGAATGGGATATTACCAATATTTTTACTAATGTAGTGCATTCAAAGGCATTTTTTATTTAAATACCCACTGCAAAAGTAGATATTTGCCAAAATATTCATATACAGTGTATTTTGGTAAATAGATTAATATTGTAGATGAATATTTTAGTAAATATCCACTTTTGCAGTGAATATTTTGTCAAACAACCCATTCAAAGAAGGTACACTAATATACAAAATGCATGACAAGTGTATCATTGTGCTAAACTGCTAATTATTTGTGATGCTATTCTTTTTGTATAAGTCACTACTTTAGCATGTTATATTTATATTAGCTACACATTATGGTTTTTGAATTTATTAATGGATGAGGTTTTTGTGTTGTTAAATTGATAGTTGTTTTTGACCAATGTGAAATATTCTTAAATAATGATTAGTTAATTAATGACCTTTGTTATTGCATTTCCAAACTAAAAAGTACATTCAACATGTAAAACCGAAAAAACGACCAATTAAAACTACTAAATCGGGTAACGGATATCAAATAAAACTTATGGTTAGTTGGTCCATTTTAGTTATGTAAATCATAATGAAAACTGATTAACCGAACTATTAAAACTGATAAATCTGTAAACCAATCGTTTTCTCACTCATAGCAATGTTATTAGTAGTATTATTGAAAATTTATATTCAAATAAAATTTTCTAATGAATTTAATATTGAAACTAACCAAATTGTAATGAACCTAAACTTACAATTTTAATTGGACTAAACCACAATGTTTGAAATTTTGAAAAATAAATGAATTAAACAAGAAAATAAAAATTCAAAAAAATGATTAAAATTTTATCGAATTTAAATAAATATTAATGATAAGATAAACAGAAGACGTTTACAAATACATACGTCTTTGTGCAAGCACAAACACGCGTCTTACTGATTCTAAACGAATCATTTGACGTAACTCGCATCACAAATAAAAGCCAAAAAAGGTGCAAAGAAAATGGAAATCCAACTCAGAATCAAGCCCTGAACCCTCCAATCAATGGCCCATACTCCTCGTTCATCACGCCGCCGTGACAAAATCCTCCGACTACCTCAACTCCGGACAAATGTACAATGATCTCTTCGAATACCGACTCTTCGCAGCAAGGAATCGCCAACGGTCCTGAATAACTACCGAATCCGTACTCTTCCTCGGCGCGACTCAAAATCCATCGGAAAATCGGATGGTTCAAGTATGTCGCTGGAACCACGAAACGCCGGGAACTGTTACCTACATTAATCGCCACGTGTCCGTTGGGTACGTCGGAAGGGAGACTATTATCGGCGGCCTTCTTCCGCCACGAGCGGAGAGCCCGACGCAATCGCACAATATTAGGGATTTTGATGGCTTGCCCCATAGTTTTCTGGCTTTCTTCAGAAAAGATTCGCTTCTTCAAGTGTGGAACAGAGCAAAATTAGTTGGAAATAGCAACTTTTATAATTATAGTTAATTATCTGAATATTTCATTCAGCCCCTTAATGTATACTTATTTGTCATTTCTAACCCTGGTTCACAAACCCTTAATATAACAACCGCCTCTCGTCGAAATTCATAATTTTCGCCGCCGGGGATTGGAGTAAAATGTCGTCTTCTGAGCAAGTTAGGGCATCTCATATACTGATAAAGCACGAAGGATCCCGGCGAAAATCGTCATGGAAGGATCCCGAAGGCCGCCGCATCTCCGCAACTACAAGGAATCAGGCCGTCGCGCAGATCACAACCATCCGCGAAGATATTGTTGCGGGGAAATCTAACTTCAATGATATCGCATCACAGATATCCGACTGTAGCTCTGCCAAGCGCGGCGGCGATCTAGGTACCATTATTGAATTTCTTGTTCTTTAAAGTTGGAATTGATTTGTGTTTTACGGTGAAACTGCGACATCGTTTCTTTCCTTGTTCTTTCGCGAACAAATTGATTCTTGGATTCATCATGATTTTGCGAATTTTTGATTAGGCGTCTTGTATAATCCAATTTAATTCAAATGTTGTGTTTGTTTTTAAGGTCCATTCGGTCGTGGGCAGATGCAGAAGCCATTTGAGGATGCAACATTTGGTCTGCAAGTGGGTGAGATAAGTGAAATAATTGACACAGATAGCGGGGTTCACATAATACTGAGAACAGGTTGATTCTGGCTAAAGAAGAAGAGCTACACTTGTCCCTTGTTTGAAAACATCATCCTTTAAGCTAGATCATCTGAAATAATGAATTCACAACATTTGTTTCAGATCCAAGTACCATTTCTTGATTACTTTGAATTGGAACTTTCTTGCTGCCATTTTCATGGTTGTTTCTTTTTAACCTTGTTCTTGAGTTACAGGGAAAGCTTCATTGGACCACTCAGCTCTACTAATATTTTCACTTGTGCGTTTTGATTGGTTCAACCCATTTTTTAAAGGGATTCTTTTGATGTGTGTTTATTCTTCAATATTATTTGTTTTGAACTAGGTTATTCTTAATGACTATAAATTTCATAGTGAGTCATCTATTCTATCTCTACTCTAGAGTAAGGGCGCCAAATTTTAATGTTCCAATGGGGAATTTTACTATTTTGTTAGGGAAAAAATGTCGTGTTAATGTTGATGAATCATTATATTTAATATGTGATTATTCTCGTATATAGTCGATGTTAAGATTTGCGTAAGATATCTGTATCCCGAGAGGTCTTACATGACGCTTTTTAAATCCACTGCCCAAAATGGCGATACATTTTGCAAGGATTATGATTTAGGCGACCTATTTAAATCCACTGCCCAAAACGGTGATCTTTTGCAAGGAAGTCAGACTGGTGGTATACCGATAAATATCGATCATGATCGATACACCGGTATTCCGATATATCAACGTTATATCGAAAAAATCACTTGTACCGATCATGATCGATATAAATGGTACCAACCGGTATGAGTACCTTGATCTTTTGTAGACCACTAGATCATTATGTTAGCCCGAAACATCAAGTCATTCTGATTTTCTTTCGTATTATTTGGCACAACTAGTAAGAAGTTGCTCTAGCCCATTATCTGATTAGCCCATGAGCACTACAAAACTACTAGGTTAGAATATGGATTCGTTTGAGTTATAATGAGTTTGTTTATTGAGGTGTGAGGAAGTGTGATAATATATGATAATTATGAATTTTTATATATGCTTTGAAAAATTGTAGTATTATGATAATTATTTATGTAAAAATATTAATATATAAAAAATATAATAATATTAGAATTATTAGAAGTTGTGTTATAATCGTGATTTTTTAATAATGCATTACAATTTTGTTTTGTGTACGTCAAAAAAATCATGATTTGAAAATTTAATCACACTTTTAATCGTTAAATAAACATATACAAATGAATTCGTGCAATTGACGTTATTTGTCTTTGAAAACATACAAATTATGAAAAATGAAACTTTTCACAAACTAAAAATTCTTGTGAAATCTAAACAATACCCTAAAACAAGTCACCTTATCTCACGTTTGAGGGTTCAACTATGTAATTTACATATTATCATGGTTTAAACTGTAATTTACATATTTTCAATTTTATAAGTCTTAGGCAAAACTAACAATTATTCAAACTTAGAGGGTCAATACAAAAATTT
Source organism: Utricularia reniformis (assembly GCA_009725065.1). Lineage (NCBI taxonomy): Eukaryota > Viridiplantae > Streptophyta > Magnoliopsida > Lamiales > Lentibulariaceae > Utricularia > Utricularia reniformis. The sequence continues at coordinate 49,271 of RWGZ01001077.1, forward strand.
AATCAAAACTTCCCTTACATAGAAGATTTCACTTTTGTGGTAATATTCTTTAATTTTTTGAAAGCAATAAATGAAAATAAATTTCAATATATTACAAATTTAATGCTCATAAATAATTAAATCCCATCCTTTTATACATTCTTCTTCTCTATAAATATATGCATCAAACACAAAACATATAGCAATCAACAACATGACAAAATCTCTCCCAATTGCCTTATTCCTTTTTTTGAATATCTTTTCTACATCAGTTTTCTCTAAATATCACATCGAAAGCCATCCTTACATCCCTCGTCAACTAAAACAAACCAATCTTCGATTCTTCCTCCACGACATTCTAAGCGGAAACAAACCCTCAGCAGTCAAAATCGCTTCACCCGAAACAAAAATCGGATCGGGCCCGGTATCATTCGGTGAAGTCTACGCGATCGATGATCCCTTAACCGAAGGACCGGAGAGTACATCGAAAGTTATCGGTAATGCAAGAGGAATGTATTTATCGGCTAGTCAAGATGATAAGCCGACATTGGTTTTGTATGTCGATCTTGGTTTTACAACGGGAATGTTTAGTGGGAGTTCTTTGAGTGTTTTTTCGAGGAATCCAATAACGGAAACACATCGTGAAATGGCTGTTGTTGGGGGAAGAGGTGAATTTAGAATGGCTCAAGGGACTGTTTTTGTTACTACTAATTATTTGAATTTTACTAGTGGAGATGCTGTTCTTGAATATAATGTTCAAATTATTCACTCTTGATTGTGACTTGTTAGTGATTTTGTCACTACAACTATTTTAATAAATTTTATTTACTCCAAATTTCAATTCAATTTATTGTATATATATTTAATGGAGATTTTTGTGTTTAACAAGTTACTAAAGATTTCACAAATCACAACCTTTCTTGCCGAACGGGTAAGAGTTCGAGTTGAAATTCTTAACGAACCGAACCTATAACCTTTAAATTTCTAACGAATCAATGTAAGTTCTATCGAATAGAGCCACGGATAATAATTTTTTAAGTTTTCGAAATCAAACATAACCTTATTTATTTCGAGTTGAAACCAAATCTTAAAAACTTAGAGGCTCTCCTCCAGTAGTTTAAATTTAAATACTTAGGATAACTGGCCAATACATATTTTTTTATTTGGAAGTTTATGTTTTAAAAATTGATTTAATAATAATAAATATGATTTCAAAAAAATTGGATATTTGATTGGATGTTCGATTTAAATTCCATAACACATGGAGATTTGGGTATCTCAAATTCTCAATTGTTTGTGTTCATGATTTTTTTATTTAAAATATTTTATAGTTTTCTAGACAATAATAATTTGCAACATCCCTAAAAAGGATAAAATATTTTTAAAATATTTTATCCTTTTTATGCTGAATTTAGGACAATTAATTCGCAACATCCCTAAAAAAGAAATAAAAAAATATTTTATTTTATTTATGCTTAATTTAGCACGGCACCGATTCTTCAATTTTTCACATTTTCCCTTGTCGAGTTGAGTCGGACTCTTCGACTCGCTCCGACTTTTGACACTTTACACAAAATAACGTCGTTTTGATTTCTTCCTTAAATTAATTTTTTTATTCATCGGAAACATATCTTATGTGCTTTCACGACTTTTTAATATTGTCGATCTACTTGTAAATTCTTTGTACATGAGAGAATAGATTAAAAAGTGGTTGTTTTTGGGGAGATGGTAGAATCGACGAACGATATTCATTTTTTATAAATTAAATATTCTTATATAATGAATTGATAAATATTTGTAGTTTTAAACTTGATTTTATGCAATTTTTACAAATTCTAACAATTACTTTTTTATTTTTGCTTTTATTTAATAATCCGAATCGAATCGAAAATCTAATTCTTATACTTTTGCCGAATCGTGTTGAGTCGAATCGCACCAAATCAATCGAACGAGTCGATGACGCATAGTTTAGCACAAATTAATTCCAACATCCCTAAAAAAAAGAAAGATTCCGTTGAATACCCTCGAGGCACACTTGAAAATTCCCCGAATCACGTTGTTTTGTCGCGGATCTGAGAGAGCATTACTCCAAACGGCGAGAGCACAGATAGCTTCCGACCATGGCTGCCGCTCTTTGGGTCTTCCTTCTTCTCTTCTCCGGTCTGCATCTATCTCTTTTCCTTGTCACGACTATAATTGATTTAATCGTGTTTCTTGATTCTCAAACTCAACAGGAATTCACTGCGCAACGTTCACTATAGTCAATAAGTGCCGCCGGACAATTTGGCCTGGAATACTCACCGGCGCAGATAGGGTTGCACTTCATCCAACCGGATTCGTTCTCAAAAGCGGGAAATCTAGAACTCTTTCAGTACCCATTTCTTGGTCGGGTCGGGTTTGGGCTCGAACACTCTGCTCCACTGATTCTTCTACCGGAAGATTCTCATGCGCTACTGCCGATTGCGGCTCAGGTAGAGTAGAATGTGTCGGCGGTGCGATTCCTCCTGCTACGCTTGCGGAATTTACTCTTAACGGAGATCAAGGTCTGGATTTCTATGACGTGAGTCTTGTCGATGGGTACAATCTCCCAATTTTGATAATCCCTAAAGGAGGTACAAGAGGAGGATGCAGCCCGACTGGATGTCTTGTTGATTTAAATGGAGCTTGTCCGATTGAGCTTAGTGTATCAACGGTCAATCGTAGCCGGGAAAGTATCGCTTGCCGGAGTGCCTGTGAGGCGTTCGGAGATCCGATGTATTGTTGCAGCGAAGCGTACAATACTCCGGCGACCTGTCATCCGTCGCCATATTCGAGGTTCTTCAAGAACGCTTGTCCCCGTTCTTATAGCTACGCGTATGATGATCAGACGAGTACGTTCACTTGTGCGTCGGCGGATTATGTCATCATCTTCTGCCCTTTGCCTTACACGAGGTTAAGTTTTTAAGCTTGATTTGCTTACTCATTGTTAGAATTACAGAGTAGCAGAAATTACGATGGCATTTGAATTAAGCGAGGAATTCACGAATTTAAAAGACTTGATAAAGTCACTACGGAATGACATTCCTATTCTTATAAACCTAATCAATCTCACTTTTTTAAGAAAGGTGTGACAAATTTAACACTCTCCTCAAGTCCCAATACCATGTTAAATTTGTAGAGTCGGGTTAATTTCATGTAGAAGTGTGCACAGATATAACCTATAAGTGGAGGAAATCACACCGTAAAAGACTTGAAAAAGTCATTTACTATGGTACCCATTCATTCATTTTTCAATGTGGGACAATGTCATATTTCAATACACCCCCTCAAGTCCAAGTACATGACAAATTTGAACTTGCGATTTGAAATGAATCGAACTAGTTTTGATATCATGATGAATTTGTAGAGTTGGGTTAATTTCATGTGGAAGTGTGCACGGATATAACCTATAAAGGGAGGAAATCACACCATTAAAGATTTGAACAAGTCAATTACTATGATACTCATCTCTTATAAATTAATTCAAACTATATTCATTTTTCAATGGGATATTTCAATACATTCCCTCAATTCTAAATACCTTACAAATTTGAACTTAACGAATTGAAACATACCAAACTTGATAATCAAGATTTTGCTCCCCTCCCCTTGTGCAGCTTGAAGTATCTGGAAAGAAGGAAGGATACGGCGGCGCTTCCTTTAGTTAACAGATCAATGATGTACATTGGCCAGCATCACATGGACTTATCATCATCATCAACAGGTTTTCTATGTTAACACTATTTTTGTTGAAATGATGAAATCATCGTACATCATAAATGATTTGTTTGAGTCTTTTATGGTGCGATTTTCTCACTCGTATACATTATATCTTCACGTAAATTGATCTGATTCTAGAAATTTAATAGTTTTGATATTGCTTCTGGTACTAAAACGTTGCAATTCACACATTTACCCAATTTTGCGTTTTGGGATGATTCTATGCAGTGGTATACTGAAGGAAGATGATGGCTTGCAAGGGTGGATACTGTTGTTGGAAGCGGGTGGGGTTTAGTCAACAAATATGTATATTCTTAATTGTCAACGTTGCTCTCTGTGAACTGATAAGAACAAATGTTGTCTGGTTTTGATTTTTTGCTGTAATGAGATATCTTGCTGGTCAAGTATCAGGGTCGATTGTTCTTCCAAGCAGTAGGTTTCACGTTTTTAAACATCCATGAAATTTGGATGGACTTATAAGAGCGAATGAATACTTCAAGGACTAGGGGTGGATATGGGTCAATCCGTTGGGTTAGATCCGTGCTCACCATTAAGGTGAGCGTTCGGTATCAAATAACAAATAAAACTAAATATTGAAATACGAATACCAAATTATAAACAAAATCGAATATCGATTCCAATTCAAACCGAAATTATTTCGATATTTTATTATTGGTACCAAAATACCAAAGTTAAATCACCTAAAAAAATATCTCATGGATGTTTAAAATCAAATACATAAAAAAATATTTTAAAAAGATAATGATTACGTCATTGATCACATTATTGTATCTATAGAATAAAACAATCTTCAATTCTTCATGTTTATATTCCAATAGCATATTCAGAATAAATTGTGTAGATTGACATAACAATAATATCATGAGTCAATTTGGACAAATACGTGAAATCTCATACTAATGACTTCCCAATATGTCAAAATATCAAAATTTGATATTAATAATGGAAGGAATCATGTCGTAATTAACATTTTTAAAATATATAAATATTATATAAATTAATTTGGTAATTCGGTATATATCAAATTTTTATTCTTTTGATCGAATACCAAACCAAATTTCATAATTTCATAAAAATAAATAGCAAAACGAATACCAAATATATAAATAACAAAATTTTGATATGATATTCGATATTCCAAAATTTTTGCTCACCCCTATTAAGGACTTCTTCAAATCTTTTACAATGTGATTTTCCTTCTTTATATGTAATATTCATGCATAATTCCGTCGTAATTTCAATTTGATTTTATAATTTCAATATGATATAAATTGATTAAAAACATGATTATTAATACTAAAAAAGTTTCATTCAATTGGTAAGCCTATTGAAATATCAAATTATCCAATTTGATATTGATTTATAAATTGTCCTAAAGTAAAAGACTTATAATTCACTAAGATCCTCCATGTTTATGATGGAGTTTATCATGGGTTTTGGCTTTGCAGATTAAGGACCAAGCGGCATCGGCTCTTTTAACGCAATTTTGGACTAAGGAACCACGAGAGTTAAGAAAAATCAAATATGTATTTCTATAATCACACATGTGTTACTGATTAGTTTGCCTATTAATACACATAATCACTGTGTTGCACGGATTCCCTTGAAATGCACCCCAACGCACCCGGTGCGTGGTGCACAAATCCTACCGAGTACATTAATTTTTTTTTTAATCCTATCGAATCCGTTATATTATTTCTAATACTGTTACTTTGGGATATTTCACTCGTTAACTTAAATTAATGTGTTCATTTTTTTATATAATCGGTTTAGTTTTTACGTAAGGCTGTGTAATTTATTCGGTGAAGTAGAAACTCAAAATAAAATATTCAACATTATGCAATAATGATATAAATGACTTAAAGTTATCAAGTGTAGAATGCATAGGACTTGTCATAATAATAATGTAATTACGTAGGGCTTGTCATTTTCTTATTGAAGTTTTAACAAATAGTGTTTTAATCATTTTTTGTTGAGAATGCGTATCACATATCAAATATGCGATATCATGAGTAATTAATTTGACGAATGATCTTATATATTGAATTATACATATATTCTTTTGATCCATTAAATATAGAAAAAATGATATTGCTCGAATGTTACATTTTGATATTCATGTGTATTATTCTATAAAGTTTTGCATAGTTTTATACATGATGTAAATGTTTGAGTTTTGATGATATTTATAGATTACGGATACATATGTATCACCAAAGATTGCATTTAACGGATAATTTAATATATATTATAATTAATTTAAATTAACGCATCCTTAATTGGATTCGTAAAATTTTACGCACCTTACGCCCTTGCACCTGTGCAACCTAGCATAATCATTTCATTGAAAATCATTCTAAAATCATAACAAGAGACTTGCAATTGAAAAACTCTGTCATTCTCAATTATATCTTGTTATCATTTCTTCTTTCTCGGGGTGTAATGTTTCCTAATCATACAAGAATATCAACTTTTTAGTGTTAGGGGCATAAACATATTTTGGCCGAAGTGTCCTTATTCGCATTAATTTATTCAATAACCATAGGAACATCAAGCTTCCCCAACAAACTATATAACCAAATTTGAGTGTCTGTCAATATTTATTACCAAAAGTGTGTTTTCCAAGGTACTCATTTAAAGAGTCACTCCCTTGGAGATCATTTATTTTGATTGAACGATTTAATCCCATGTAGTTGTACCAAAAGAATATATAACTTACTTGGTTTAATCTAACGTTGATGCCTTTCATCATCACGTTGTCTTTTAACATTAATCTTTGAATGTATTGATTTGGTCCTGAAAATGAGTTAGCTTGTTGCAATCCCAAGTAATGACAATACAGAAATCACAAACTACAAATGTGAGTAACCCCATTTTCAATGCAGTTTCCTTTTCTGCATCATATTAGCAAAGTGTTACAATATGAAGGATTAAGTTTTGTTGTTGTTTGAGTAAGAAATGTTACCAGGTTCATGACTTATGATTCATCATCATCACGGTAAATGCTCTCGGCCAATTGCCAGATCTGTAACGTGTTGTCTTCGCCCACACTCGATATGGTCCATGGCATGTACTTGTTCCATGATAAGTCTGAAATCTTTGCCTTGTGACCCCCGTGAGAGAAGAGCAGTTCAGGAGGTCCATCTTCAGCTTCACCACCCCTTTGTTCATCACCAACTCTGCATCGAATATCATTTTAATAGTATAAAGCGACTCAAACGAACTTATTCGAAGATTGAAAGAACATCTCATGACAAATTAAACACATGAAGCTGAATCCGGTTTGCTTTCGTAAAAAGACAAGGAAATAAAGTGGCAAATCACCTAGCTAAAGTGAATTTCGAACACATTAGAGAACGATTAAATATTCTAAGCTTCGAAGATTCCTTAATGAAATAGTTGATTTGCTAAAAAAAAGTGGCATGGGAAGATTAGTAAAGATACCTATTTAGATCCCAAACTATCACTCTTCTGTCATCAGCAGATGAAGCGAGAATAGTTTCGTGGTTAGGATCCCATTCAACTTGGAACACCTCTTCCCTATGCAAATAAAGAGCAATAAGTGAAACCGATGATATCGAAAAATAAACTATTTGAGTTCTCGTTCAAGTTCTTCTCCGCCGTATGTTCAGAGTGCATTAAAGTTAGTCCATAACTTACATGTGGCTGGTGAGAGCATGGAATCCACAACTAAGGTTACGAATATCAAATAGACCGACAGTAGTATCCGATGAAGCCGTTGCCAAAACATACTCGTTGAATGGATTGAAACTAAGGTAGTTAACCTGAAAAGCTAGAGTAAATAATCGTGAAGCATAAATACAGAAAATGAAAGTTGATGAGCGATGAGCACACCTCTTTCTCATGTACAGCTACATTATGTTGAAACTTTTTTGTACGAGTATCCCAAATTATAAGCTTGCAGTCATCTCCAACGGACCCGAACAAGTACTCATTTATTGGGTGCCACGACACATCCTCAACAACTTTCTCATGACCCTATTAACGCTCCATATCATAAGAGAAAAACTTTCACAATACTTGGAAAACTAATGGTAAAAAGGGCTCTTACCTCGTAAACATAGTTTGCATTAAGCACTTTATTTGCAAGCCCAGTAGTAGTTATATCCCAGAAACAAATTCTGCAATCGTTTGAACCACTTAAAAGATTCCCTTCCTTGAATGAGCTCCATGATAAACCATAACCTTCTTTGTTGTGACCCTTCAGTCTCAAATTAGGCTCACAAGAATCTACCTCTTTCTGAGTGTCAAAAACATATACCTCCGAGTCACAGGTTTTTGCAGCGATGATATTCGGGTTTTGTGGCATACAACGTGCTCTATTAACTTCTCCAGGAACCTGCGTTCTTTGAGTTATCTCTACCTACAGAAAGACAATTATACTCTTAAAATCAGCACCATTCTGTGAACCATGCCAATTCACACCACCATTAATTAAACCAGCTCAAAAAGATTTGAATATGACTGAGTGAGTAATGAATTTATGCTTAAGCGCACATTGATCAAACACTTGGTGGGTCGAAGGTACAAAAACCCCTGAAATGCAATTCGACATGCTCAATATTGAAGTTCATTTATATCTCAAGGTATCAGAAGCCAAAAATAAGCATAATCAGAAACCAAACTTAACCTTAGGTATAGTTAATTTCTCAGGATCTGCTTCAATGGAAGCGGAAGGATCCCGGGGAAGGTAAGCGTCAGCAAGGATGAGGAAATTAGGTGCTTCATCAGAAGTGTGGGTACCGAGAATTAGTTTATGTACGCCTAGGTCACCGCCTCCGGATAACGGCGGCGACGGGAGCCACTGGACTGTGAGAGACGGCCACTCTAGTGAGTGACAGATCACAAAGTCATACAGCAAAGGCGTATTCTTCTTCCACACAGCAAACTCCTCCTCCACCTCCTCCATAGTCTCAGACAAAAATCGCCGTTTTTCCCCGACTCCGCCGCCGAATAAGCTTATTAAAATGAAACACAAATTGCTGCAAGCCTTCCCGGTTCTCGCCATCAACAAATGGTCTTAATGGGCCTAAGATGCAATCAAAGCCCAAATCATCCAATTTTACTAATACATCATACAATAAGTTTTAATGAAATAAGTTATATTTGATCTTATGAAATTGTGATTATATTGATTTCTAAAGTTTAATGATGTGATAATTGTAATCTATAAAGTACCATAACAACAAAATTGATTTCTATACTTTGTAATTTTTGATAAAATCATATCAATTTTATTGTGTATGATATAATTATGGGTGATAACCCCCAATTTATGGGCTATGTAAAGTGTATATTCTTTAAATTAAGAAATTATGAATATTGAGTACATTTTTTGAGCAAAAATATGTATTTGTAATCCTCCAATTTCAATTAAATGCATATAAGACATATTAAGTTTCAATATTGTTTTTCGTTAGCACTTTAACGAATTCATTAAAATTTTATATTTTATATTTTATATTTTATGTACAATTCTCGAACATCAGTGGTCAATTTTATATAATTTTCCAAACGTGTCTTATTTGTGTACTTTGACGATTACTTAATTACGAATATTGAGTACCCTTTTTGAGCAAAAATATGCATTTGTAGTCATCCAACTTTAATTAAATACATATAAGACACATCAAGTTTCAAATATTGTTTTTCGTTAGCACTTTAACTAATTCATTAAAATTTTATATTTTATGTACAATTCTCGAACATTAGAGGTTAATTATGTATAATTTTTTAAACGTGTCTTATTTGTGTACTTTGAGGATTACTCATGTTAATAAAAAATGTTTATCAACTTAACGGAAAACCGAATGCTAGAATAACAGAGGTAAAAAACAATTAATATTGATAAATTTAGATGTTATTTTTGAAATTTCGTAAATTATGAGTATATTTTTTACATAACTTGTAAATTGAGAAACTATTTATTCAATTTTATCATATAATTATATTAAAAAATTTCAATTTTGACAATTAAGACATCACCTAGAATCAAATTTTAGGAATCAATTTCGTCACTATGAGAATCTAAATTACCAAATGTTACAAATTTTTAAAACTAAATTTGTCAAAACATTAAATTTATAAATTATATATATTATGGGAACCAAATTTGTCATAACTACGAAAATTTGATAAATAATTTCTAACATTTTATGATTGTGACAATAGTGATTCCTAAATTAGGATAATAGGATAAACAAACTACTTGTGATAGAAATTTCTACTGCTGCTGCTTCCACTGCTCTGGTGTGAGTGCTTTGGTGATAGAAAGAGCATGAATCTGCTTCATCTCCTCAGCCAAAGCAGCGTTTATCATCCGATGCCTTTCGAGCAACCGTTTCCCTTCGAATTCTCCCGAAACAATCTCAATCGTGAAACATGCACCGCATCTGGTTAAGCATAATGGCAATAAGCAACCTTCAAAGATCAGAATATGGAAATAATGAAGTTAAAGGGGTTAAAGTTCGTACCCTCCGGATGTGTCGATTACATTCTGAAGCCGGTTAATTCGGGAACAATGAAAAACAAAGAAACATTAAGGGGATCATGTAGAATGAATAATGTTCTGGAATCACAACAATGTTGATATCAAAACTAGCGAATATTTGCAGTATGTCACAATAACAAGTTTTAGCATTACATTCTGAAGCCGGATAATGCGGGAACAATGAAAAACAAAGGAATGTTCAGGGGATCATGTAGAATGAATACTGTCCAGGAATCACAACAATGTTGATATCAAAACTAGCAAATATTTGCAGTATGTCATACTAACAAGTTTTGGGATTACAGTTTGAAGCCGGTTAATTCGGGAACAATGAAAAACAAAGAAACATTTAGGGGATCATGTAGAATGAATACTGTCCAGGAATCACAACAATGTTGATATCAAAACTAGCAAATATTTGAAGTATGCCACAATAACAAGTTTTGGTTTTGATTCTCACTAAAAGTAGCATAAAATAACATAGCACATTTTGTCCAACGAGGACTTGGCTAACATAAGAAGGAATGATAACCAGATAAACAAAAATAACCTCTGGGCAGGGAGGCACGTATACAAAAAAATGATACAAGGTGAAATAAATTAATGTAATTTGGACAAGTTAGCTAGCCATATGTATAAATTGGAACAAAAATCTTCCAGATCTAACATGAGAATCTAAGAAATCAACATACTGACAGTTCATTAGGGCAACTGAAGTGAATTTTATAAATTGAAACTTTGTGCGAACCAAAAAGCAGAAAATTTGAAAATTGAATGAAAAGCAAGTAGGAAAAGAGAAGAATTACGAGATGGATAGGGTTCAAAGAAGCTTTCAGAGTGGATTCCACTTGCTCCAAGGTCACCGCCATTGTAAATTCCTCTGATAGTTTCCGCCGAGCCGCGTGGGTTTCAAGCTTTGTGAGGAATATTCAGAAGCCAGTTAATTGGGCCGATTTCAGTTAACTAAATAGCAACAAAGTCCATTTAAAGAGTTAGGTATTCTAAATGGGTTTCACCCAATGAGTTTAGGTTAACCCATACATGATACAACTCTTATGGGTGTGAATGAATCCGACCCAACGGATTACGGATCAAATCCGTTGAACCCGTCAACCATTGGGTTAATCCAATGGGTTGATAATTTTTCTTGATCCATTAACGAGTTGAAAAATCTAAACTCTAAAATTAAAAAACATTCAATTTTAACTTTAAAATTTAAAAAAAAATCAAAATTGACTCACTTCAATCCATTGCGGTCCAACCCGTATAATGATATTTAGCGGACCAGTCCACAGGTTGACATGTGTTGTACGGGTTGGATGGCCCATGCCCACCCCTAACAACTACTGCTTAGGAATGAAACAATGTTTTAATTTGGATTAAATTTCATGGTTACGAATACATATATTAGTAAATAACGAACATTTCTCGTAAAATCCTGAAAAGTTGAAAATAATATAATACACATTTATATATTAATGTTGATGAGTAAATTAAAGTAATGATAATAATTGAATAATTAATTAAATGGAATTAAATAATATTATTCAAAATCTCATTATTTCCTAAATTTTACCTATAAATAATTTTGATTTGTGGATTATGAAACACACAAGAATATTGAAGGTATGAGTATTATGTTTATGATCCTAAATTAATGTCTATCTTATTTCATATTTTTCGATTTATATTATTTATAACACATATTTTTTATTTAAACTAAAAATAAAATTTTGATTATATTATTTAAAACATAAATTCATTATTTATGTTCATTTTTGAATGTTGAATATAAAAGAATCTACATTATTACCTTCTTGATAATTAAAATATAAATACACATTTTAATTTAAAATTAATTATTAAAATAAATATTTATTATAAAATCAAAAAATAAACATTCTCTTCCCGTTAAATATTGAAAAAATTGACAAAAACCCTATCGGATCGTCAAATTTCACAAATTTCGATCAAAATGAATTTTATTTCGATCAAAATCGAATTGGGCAAAATCTAAAACATTAGAATGTTAGCATAATTCCATAAGCATCAACATATTCATAATTGAAAATCCCAACTCCACAAAACAATGGGGTGAAATTTCAACAACATTACAACACCAAATGAAGCAAAATATTGATTGTAATATATCTTAGTTATCTGGAAACTTGGCTTCATAAGCATTGTGAGCCTGCGACAAAACAAAATCAACACCGTCTGTGTCTATGAACTATTTTCGTATAATTTGCTTACCATGAATGTTGCAATGACCATTTTCCCGGCAAACCAACGACCGTGAAGAGCTCGTTGTGCAGCAGATGCGGCTTCGATGTTTTCGAATCGTAAATATACACAACCTGCAGATTTCCTAATGGTACAAAACAAAACGGACGTCATTTAAGGTCCCAAAGTTTGGATGATTTGACAAATTCGGTTCCTCAAGGTTTATTAATTTTAGCAAATCTAGTCCCCAAAGGCAAAACTAGTCTCATATTTCGTAAAATTTGGTAAATATAATCTTCAAAGTCTAATGTGTCTCATGAAATAGATCCCCAATTTTTGGGGACTAGTTTTGATACATGGGGACGAAACCTTGGGGGCTATTTTTGCCAAAATTGAGACTACGAATGACAAATTAAAGTTTGAGAACTAAATTTACCAAAATCACTAAACTTTGGGAACTAAACACGCCGTCCCTTCAAACAAAATAGTGTTTTCATAAGAAGGCAAATACGTAAGATTTATTAGGGAAACATACTTCTCTACGTAGATATGCTTTAGTCGTCCGAATTTCGAACACTCTTCTTGAACATCTTCTTTTATGTCTAGATCAAAATCTGGCTCAGCCTGCAGAATTCCACATTATTAATAACAAGGTAAAACAATACAGAAAGCTCGAAACTCGCCTCTATGTTCGGGTCGAACATGTTATGGAGCAATAAGCATTCACTCGGTACACCAACGGTACCCGTAAATCCACTAGAAACTGAAGGAACAGAAAGATCTGCTGCTGTCAAACCGGGAAGTACAGGAACAGAAATCTGCCCGGATACAGGTAAAACCGAAGAAGCGGTGATGCTACAGAATACAAAATGATAAAGTTGCATCAAAACAAGAGATACTCTCTAAGGAGGGAAAAAATAGATATGAATACCTTGAAGCAGTTCCGGTTCGATCCAATTTTTGCATTAGAAGTGCTCGGGAATGAGCATCCTTCAATGACTGATGATATGAGAACAAGGAAAACTAACTATATTAGTAAAATGAGAAGGACAAATGGAAATGAGATATATTATAACAATAAATAAAGAACATAATACGAGATAATGGCGTCTTCGGTCCCTAAACTTTTACAATATTGACAAATTTGGATCCCACAATGGCATATTTAGTCCTCGAATTTCAAAATTTTGGCAAATTTGATCATCCAAGCTTGTAACATTTGACAAATCAGATCCCAAAATAGCAAAATCAATCCCCAAAATTTGATTTTGGTCAAAGACCTCGTTTGCCAAAATTTAAAACTTTGGGGACTGGTTTTGCCAACTTCATACTTTGGAGATCAAAAGTGACATAATCATAAAACTTTAGGGACCAAAATTGTCAAAACCATGAAATTATGAGAATCAAATTTACGTCTCACCCAAATAATACACAAGAAAAATTCAAAACCATTAATGTATATCGATAAAGGACACTCATTCAAATCCTACAAATGTTCACTACGATAACTACATATTTTCCACATAACTAGCTCACGACAAACAGTATTTGAAAAGGAAAAAATGTTCGTCTAAAATAACTAACCCAACCAGCTCCGTCATCATCATCGAGATCAGCAATATTTAAACCGGTATCCGGTAATCCAGTTTGATCAGTAACAGCAGACACCTAAAATTTTGCTAATTAAATAAGCACCAATATGTCACATAAAAACAAAACAAGCATTTGCATGGCCTAGCTAATGACAGTAAATAACCTTCAGGAACAAATAAACGAAATACTGAAGTAACAAGCAGATAAATATAATCCAATGCAGAAATTGAGTGTCAAATGAAGAGTAAAAAAAATGCATCTCATACCTTAATGGTCATACCAGCAATTTCCAATTGACCATTTAAGTTTTGTGCCGCCTTTGCGTCCTCGAGACGAGCAAACTATGCTCGCGATCATTTGCAAAAAAATAAAGGTTATAGAAAATGATGTGGTGATTATTCAAATCAGGAAAGACCAATGTTTTCATACTGGGTAGTACCGGTATTTTTTCATGTACCGCTCAATACCGGGTTTTAGGGTCACATATCCAGTTTTTTCGGGTACGACCCTAAAAAACAATTAAATCTTATTTTTTAATATTTTTTAAAAAATGAAAATTGGGTATTGTCCGTCCAGATCGACATGAAAACATTGAGAAAAACTTCCTATTGGAGGAATAGGAAATACATGTTACCTGAACAAAGGCATAGCCTTTACAATTCCCATTTCCAGGGTCAATAGGCATCTGCACCATTTCAACAGCACCAAAAGGTTCGAAAACCTGGAGAAAGGGAACCGGAAATTAAATAAAAACAAAAAATAATTTAGCTCGAGTTATATAACTTCAAGAATTATCTAAGAAACCATAAAAATATCTACCTGGCGCACGTGATCTTCTTTGATAGTAAGTGGAAGATTACCAACATAGAGTTTTCTAGCCTCACCAGAGGCCGTGCCGAGATTCTTTCCAGCTGTTGACTGAACAAGATTCTTTTCAGCTTCTGATGCTTTTACTAGAACAGGTTGACCCATAAGAAGATGACCAGAGAGTGTTATTGCCATTGGAACTGACATTGCATCATAGAATTCAACATACCTAATCGTACAAATAGAACTCAAGGTTGAGACATGATAAAATTAAATAAGGCATTATTGAAAATCATAATTCAATAAACGTTTCAAATATTAATAACATTACAATATTGCACAGGTTCATGCTTCTCCAAACATCAATGAATTATTTCTAGCTACGTTGACAGATGATTTATTTCTATGAAGAACGACAAGACTAGTACAACACCCAGTTAGATTTTAAAAACTAAAATCTAACAAAAATAGTTGAAACAAATCATATCTAGGAGAGCAAACAAGTACCCAACTCCCTTGGACCGCCTGGTGTTCCGATCAACTATCAGTTGCACATCTCTTACCTAAGTTTATCAGAAAAACAATATAATCATCTAAAATAGTAAACTAAATATGATAAACAAACATGTATCTCCATGATTACACTGATATACATAAATAAACTCAAAACACGAGAAGCACAACTTTCAAGTAATCAGAATTACATTACGGACAAGCGCGAAATATAATATTAATAATAGAAATAAAATATTACAAATATGCACAGTCATCAACTAAGAATGAAGGTGTACATCAGAAATTAAGCTAGGCTTTTCTACTTCTGGCAAGGAATATGAGTATATCAACGAAAAAACTCATAAAATTTCTAAAAGCAGCCAATGATGTGTCTGTACCTTGCCAGCCTTAGAGAAAAACTCATAAACCTCTCGTTCTCCTGCCTTCAAGGGGATCTGGAGAAAATAGTAATTCCACTGTGTTATTAGAGTAACAAATAAAAATTATACGTAAATATTCTTCACAACCTGAAATGCAAAAACTGTCCTTTGATCTCGTTCAGGATCAGCTTCTGGTTCAACTTTCTCACTATTTTTCTCTTTCTTTTTTCTGTGGACATGAAGATAATGAACATGATTTACATTAAAACTTTGATTCACAGGGAATATAAAATGCTCTTTTAGAAACGGCATGCACAACATATTAATGTCAAAATTAATGTATTCATAAATTACATAAGTAACTAATGAAAAAAAATCTAAGTACGCTTAAAATATTCATACCCAATATCATAACCATGCAGAAAACTCCACAGAGTCAAAATTCTGAACTAAATAACACTTGGTCAAAGCAAGTAACATCTCGATATTAAAGCAATGATATCAACCTGGGACAAAAAGTGGAATTAAGAGAAATGTGCGAGTGGTAAAACCTCAGTAAGTGAATTGAAAATAGGCAGGGTAACTATGTAAAAGCCATCATAAGTTGCATATTATAAGATACTAGTACATAAACACTAGAATACCAGAAAAATCAACAAGATAACTACAAGTGACAAACTAAGTATTGTAAAGGATAAAAAAAGAAGTATATAGGACTAAATAAATCATGAAAGTTTTAAGAACAATAAGTACTTTATGAAAAATTAAATACCACACAAGAGTTGCTTTTGTTTTAATACAAAGAGTTCATTGAAAAATATTGGAATTAGAGTAATTTACCTGAAGAGACGGTCTCGATTATTGTACTCCTCTTTCAGTCCATCTTTATGGTCTTTATCGGCATTCTCCAAGTCACCAACACCTTCTCTCCCTCGTTCATCATAAACACTATCGTGATTTCTGCCACGCTTATACATCTCCCGATCTTCTGTCCTGCGCCTCACTCTTTCGAATTCATGCTCCTTCCTGTCCCTGATAGAATCCCTTTTCTTGCTACCATCCCTTTCTCTATCTTGTTCTCTATCCTTAGTTCTCTCTTTTCTCCCATTGTCTTCTCTATCTCTATGGCGATGCTCCCGGCTGCCTCTATCTCCACTAAACTTCTCGTTATCCCCTGAAAAAGAGGAATGGCGCGAGCTTCTATCTTTCTCATGGTCAGCAAACTTCTTTGATCTCGACCGCCTGGACTGAGGCTCAATATCATCACCATCATTATCACTTCTATGTTTTGAGTATTCAACCCCATCTTTTTCGGGTAACTCGACTATCTGATCACCCCTACCCCTATCCATCTTATCCCGTAACTTATTGCTTCCATTATTCTCCATTGCATCCTCAAGATATGCATACTCATCAAATTCCATCTTTGAGAGAAGTTTAGATGACGCAACTGCACAGAACCCACCACAATCTACAGAATCAAGGCAAATAACACGATAAACCGCGTACCCAGTTCAGATTCTGAGAATACCACCTGAATTATGCTCCCTAGAAACAAGTATACTTCAAAACTAAAAAAAGGAAATTTGAATTACATCACAAAAATGAACAGTTAAAACCTTAGGTTTTGAGTGCCTACCTCCCAGAGAAGAACGACGAACCACAATCAGGCAAGGATTAAGAATGCGCTATTCGCTTAAAATCTAGAAAATAAGTGTTTTTTGTTGGGCATTTTTTATAAACCCTAATATCGAGATTTCATGGAATCCAAAATCTATAACGTAAAATAGAGAGAATGATAATTGATTATCCAATAGCCCATACATGTTGGTCGCGGATTGGTCCAGCATTAAAAGTGTTGGGCTCGGAAAGGGCCCAACACTTTCAAGTTATATTAACTGATATAATATTTTTATTTGTTATATTTAAATAAATTAAGATGTGGGATCTAATTTATATCCTTAATTTTTTTATTTTAAAAATTGAAATATAATAAGCTTTCAAAATTAAGGAATCAATTATTCGAGATTCGATTTGATTAAAGTTCAAGTTCACTTCAAATTAGACTTTGAGATTTGAATTGTTAAAAAATAATATAATATACAAGGTTTGATGTATAATATGCTTTTTAGCATGTTCAATGAATAAAAACATCGATTCAAATATATCATTTTTAAAATGTTCTAGGTTCGTGAGATAATAATAAAATATTATATAAGTGCAAATTTATATTATTTTTTAGTAATTCGAACGGAAAAATATCAGTTTTAGTCTCTCAAATTTGTTTCAAAATCAATTTTGGTCCATCAATTAAAAAAAAATCAAATTAAATCTTCAAATTTGATATATTATCAATTTTAGTCCAAAATTACTAAAATACCCTTAATTTCAAATAAATATAATAATTAGATTTAAATTAAGGTTCAATATTTATAAACCGATGTTTTAACTATGAAAATTTTTTATTCTATACTAAAAATAAATTTTCGGTAAAACGAATGAAATTTTGTGAAAATTTCCGACCAAAAATTCAAAACTCAAATTTGTGTGTAGGACTATTATTCGATCCGATCGAACCGGACTCGTTGTGTTCATTTTCGTTCATATTTTTATTCGAACATGTTCATGTTCGTTCATATTTATTCGAACGTGAAAATATTGTTCACGAACATTGTTCAAATTATCAAGTGAATATTCATATTCATTCGAATAACTTGTTCGAACATTGTTCGTACGATTTGTTCGAACATATATGTACTATTTGTTTGTTGTTTTACAAACAAAATCGTAAAAAAATAAATGTACTTAAAAAAATTATTGAATAATTATATTTCACAAAACAAAGAAGAAGACTGCATCATTAAAAACATCAAAAAGTTTTGTAAATGTATTTAAATTTAAATAGTATAATAATTTATTAGTATAAAAATTAATTTAAATAATATATTTGTTCACGAACGTTCAAATTTGTTTTCGAAAATATTTGTGTTCGTTCAACTTATAAATGAACAAAAAATAATGTTCGAACAATGTTCATATTTTATTTGAAACGAGCGAACACAATCACATATGAGCCAAACACATATTGTTCACGAACGTTCACATATATTTTCTTTTTTAATTTTAGTCCAAAATTTAGACAAAATTTCATTTGTTTTATCGAAAAATTATTTTTAGCATAGAGCCAAAAATTTCGGTAGGTAAAACATCAGTTTATAAATGATGAAACTTAAGTTAAATATAATTATTATAGTTATTTGAAATTAAGGGTATTTTAGTAATTTTGGACTTAAATTGATAATATATCAAATTTGAAGGACTTAATTTGATTTTTTTTTAAATTGAGAGACAAAAATTGATTTTGAATAAAATTTGAGGGATCAAAACTGATATTTACCCCTAATTCGAACCCTAATCTAGCCGAATCTCGAATCGCCGAGTCCTTAATTTTTAGAGTTGAATTGTACCTTGAATCGAACTTATTATATTTCGAATCAATTCAAACTTTGAAAAAACATTAAAATTGATTCAATTTAATTCATGTCAACTTCAAATAAATGTAAACAAAAAATTAAAGATATTTTTCAAAAATAATAACAAAATTAAGTTATTTAAATTGATTTTTATGTAGCGAAAATATATCTTTAAATAGTATTCAACATTCTTATTATCATAGAGAAAATTATTGGGATATAAAAACTAAAAAATAAAGTAGAACAAAATTGAATTTCATCGTTCAATTACCCGGCGGAGAACTCCACGCCGGCGGATTTCTACAAGTAGTCTGCGGCGGCATTGCACGGACGTTTATATCGATTGGATACAGGCGGTATTCAATATCCAAATCCTTGAAAATCTTCACCATTTCTTCCACAAGAAGCGCTCTTCGCTTCCATTTCTCCCCCATATTCTGATGATTCATACGATGCCTCAACCACACAGAGAGCTTTAACATATTCAGGTTTTCCAAATTCATCAGCACCACTGCAGGCTCCGGGTACCAATGATCGCTCCTACTTTCGATATAACTGCGATTCCAAATCGGTAATGTCAATTCCAAGTGTATCTTATACTATTCTAATTTATAAGAGGAATATCATGAATTTCTACATATATCAAAGTGTATGATGGGTTTTGAGTTGATCTATTTCAATTTAGAAAAGAAAAAAACTAGATAGAAAAGCACATTGGGTTTAGGAAAGAAATAGATTGATCTATGACATGAGTACTATCGAACCTATTGAAGTAAGTCTGAACAGATCACTTTAACTTGAGGAGAGTATTGAAATACTATCCTACATTGATTGTGAAAACATAAATATATAATTTATAAGGGAAGTGATATAATAAATAATTGGTTTGATCTAACATTTTCAACGTAATTAACTTCCATTATAGATTGAACTACGCGAACACTCTCTTCTGACCTATTAAATTTCTGCATGAATCGTAGCTCTATGATGGGTTTTGGGTTGATCTATTTCAATTTAGAAAAGTAAAAAACTCTATAGAAAAGCTCATCGGGTTTAGGCAATAAATAGATTGATTTATGATTTAAGCACTACCAAACTTATTGAAACAAGTCTAAACTCGACTAAGATCCATTCGACTTGAAAGATTATTGAAATACTATCCCACATCGGTTGTAAAAATATAAATATTATAGTTTATAAGGAAATGATATCATATATAATTGGTTTGATCTAACATTTTCAACTTGATTCACTTCCCTTATATATTTATCTAGTATTTTCAACGTGATTCACTTCCCTTATGTACTGACCTATATGATACTCTTTCTGCCCATTAAATCCGGAATTTCTATATAAATATGTACGATTTATATGTAAATTACCTTATTATTCTTTGCTTCATTAGAGCTATCTTCTCAGCGGGAGTGGCAATGTGAACTGAAAACTCGACGCCATCGCCCATATCAGGGCTCCGGTAGAAGTTACTAATTGGTCTAGTGGAAAGTGTTGAGTTTGGGAAGATGATCTTCTGGTTATCGTACCGGAGAAAAACCGTCGTCAAAATGTTCATTTCTTCGACAACCATCTTGAGTAAAACAAAGTTAGATGACAAAGAAGATCGAAAAATGAGTCGAAAAAGAGGATTTTGATTCGTACCTGAACATTATCAACTTCACAACGATCACCGACATCGAAAGGATGAATAACGAACACAAATATGATCGATTCAAAGATCGTTTTGAGGGTATTTCCGAAGATAAAAGCGACTATCACGATTTGAGAGCTGAGGTAGATAAAGAATCTGCCTGTTGCAATATTGAGTATCATAAGGCAAATTATCAGTATCACAATACCAACTATTATGTTCACCACTTGGTGAAGCTTTTTAACTGCTGTTTTCGTATCATTTAGTGTTAAAGCCAACGCTCTTCGTTCTAAGAACGCGTTCACCTGATCGGAAAAACCGAAATGGAATTTTAGAGACGATGAAATAAATCCATTTAACAAAGTTGATGTTCTTACCACCCAAATTTTTAATGATGCTTTACTGATTTTATCACTTTCAACTGATCCTTCTACGATGCTTATCGTCTTAAGCGCTTCAACATCTTCTAAGAATCGAAGCAAATCGTCAACGTAGATGAACCTGTAAGATTTTCATTTCATAAAATATATACAAATCTCGAATCATGTAATGAATGTTCTTACTTTGCTCGAGGCTTAGCGACGTTCCTAAAGATTTTCCTTGCAGCTGCAATCGCCTCACGTTCGTTTCGAATCTGTGTTGCCGTTTCATCGCCATGCGAGTTATCTAAAACATTCTCATCCAAAGTTCTTAAAACTCCATGTTTAACAATTCTCATCAATCTCTTCATACTCCAAGCAGATACATTCTTGTGATCAACTCTCTGTAACTTAGCAATTGATACTCCTTGATCATCTTGATTCTTATTCAACTGACCCGAAGATACCGATTTTTCCGGTACCCTTTGCGGTAATCCTCCCCCCGGATAACAAGGTGGACGATTTAGCTCCGGTGGCAATGTTGCGCCAGCTTTCTCAAACCTCCGTACCTCTGCCATTGTTCGTTCTTCTTCTTCTTGCTGATGCTTCATCTCAACCAGAGCTGGTCCCGATAACTTTTCGATCACATATTGATTAAACAACGACTCTTGAATCCGATCAAAAAACGTACTCACATGAAACGAAGAAGCAAGAATTTTAACCATAAGTGTCTTCACCAACCAAAGCAATGTTCCCACAATCATACACACCATAACTTTATTCACATACCGAAGAAACATATGACGTCCATCAACTTGATTATCGAACATCGAACGCCAAGCTATTAACACAAGTCCTAACCAAATACAATTCCTCATTGCCTTTCTAACACCATAAACAAAATACAATACCCTTTTTCTCATAAGAAAGTTCCTTTCTATAAAGAACACAACAATCTTAATCCCCCATTCAGAAACTAATCCCCCACAAATCAAAACAAGAACAAGAACCTCCCATTTCCATAAGCTCAACTCTCTAAATTTCTTCCTTTTAACTTCCTTAATAACTAATGTGCATATCAAAGCAGTAACAATCAAAAGAAGACTAATCCATTCAATAATTGTGATTATACCTATCTTTTTTTCCTTATACTCATCGGGTAGATCATCGTCGAATAACGGATCATCTTCATCTTCTTCACCTTGCTGTTTTCCCAATATCCCTGAAACTCTACCTAAAATCCCTGATCTTAATTGCCCTGATCTCATTTGGCCTGAAATAGTCTTCCCCAAAGGCTTATCTGGAATCTCTGGTTGATCAAGTAGCCTAGACTTTGTCTTCATTCTCCCTAAGTTACTGTACATTCTCTGAATTGAAGTGCATTTCAAAACTTGGCTTTCATTGCCACCTCCATGATTGTGAGATTCTTCGTTTATTGAAACATTAGCTGATCGCCTGCGGTTGCGAAAAACTTCATCAGAGGAAGAAGATGATCCGCTTTTCTGCCTACTGATATCTTGTTCATCAGGTTCAATATCCACAACGTTATTACCTCTGAAATTGGAGTCCTCGGAAGAAACCCTAAGTTCCTTATACGATGATGAATTTCGAACACACTGATTCTTATGAGGAAAATTGGGAATTGGAGATTGGGGATTGGTGATCTCGCTGCGTTGTTCACCCATTTCCAAATCGACATCCAGAAACAAATCTTCAACTGTAGACTTTTTTTTGTTCAAGAACTTTTCAATTAGTTTCGGTGTTTGATCTTCAACGAACCCTGATTTTGCTTCTTGGTTAGCATTATCGTCTTCTTCTGTCCATAAATGAAAGCTTGTTTCACTGCAATTTCTCCTTCTTAATTCAGGATTATGATCCCCGACGGCGAACTGATCTCCACGGTCGATTTTTACAATGACCTCCGACGGCCCAGCCATGGGTTAACGCCGGAATCGAGAATCAACGTATTGTATATAAATCCTCGGTCCATAATTGCAAGAAAGGAGACAATTCCATTTGTTGATCGAAAAAATGGTAGCTCGCCGGGTTTTCGAGATTTGAACAAGTAACAGAAGCAAATAGAGTCAGAATCACAAGGCATTGTTATATACAAAGAATATATCGTGTTGTGATTTGGTTTTTTCGGAGTTTTTGAGAAGATGACGCGTTTGCTGGTTTGCCAGAGCCAAACGCCGGATGGAGCGGGAAGGGAAGGCCTGGCTGGCTAGCTCAGATCTCATGCCATTTTCCATTTCTTCTCAATTATGAATCATTACAAAATTATGTTTTAAAAATATTTTAATATTTTATAATTTTAATCTCAATGCATATTATTTTTTTAATTTAATCAAACTCCAATCTGTTAAATTTCTAATAAACCAAAGTACTAACCATAGCTATCTTTGGAACAACATTGAATCATGCGGTGTGGTTACCGCATCGTAATTCTATTTAGTATAAATTAAATATCAATAAATTACGTTTATTTGACGTAAAAAATATTAATCTCATGGCATTAGATTTTCCCCAACTATCACAAAAACGTACTTTGTAAAATTTCATTTTTATCTTTATTAAATTATTATTTAATCTAAAATTAATTAAAATTAATGCAAAAAGTTATTTCATGAAATCAATGCATTGATGTTTAAAACAATATTTTTTTAAATTCACGATTACTTATACAACGATCACCTTACAACACAATACCGTGATTTCACTTCACCGCAATTTCCCAAACAATATTCCAAATATGACCATTAACTTATTAAAATTAATAATTCCCTTCACTAACCATAAATTATATATATAGATTATACTTTTGGAATATTTGCAAGGACTAATATTATATGGTCAATTTTAATTGATTTTAGGATAATTCGAACCATAAAGTCAAGTTCGAATCAAATATAATTTTTAATTAAATTAAATATTGAATTATTTATATTTTATATTTATAAGTCGAATGAAACTTAAGAGAAAATAATGTTTTTGATCCCTAATATTTGGTGATTATGATAAATTTAGTCCATAAACTTTAATTTGACATCCGTAGTTTTCATACTTTGATTGTTTTTACAAAATGATTCTCAATATTTTCAAAATTTGGTAAATTCAATCTACGTGTGGCAAAATTAATTCATGAGAACTAGTTTTGTCACATATATTAAACTTTGAGTATTAATTTTATTACAAAATCAAAGTTTTAAGATTTATTTTACCTTTATAAAACTTTGAAAATTAGATTGGTTGAGAGAGAGAGGATAAATGTTATTTGTCCATTTAATAATACATTTATTAATTATACATTTAGTTTTCATTTTCTTGTTTTCCCTACCAAAAAAACACTCCCTTTCCATTGAAGAGTTGGTGATCCCTAAATTCAACGGTCGGATTTACAAACCCTATTACTTCACTGACTGTCCGGCTCAAAATGTTCAAGAAGTATGTTTTCCGACTATTCTGACAATCTTTTTATCGTTGCGATTGTGAATGAGGTCATATTTTTTCGTCACGGTTGTGGATTTTGAAGATTGTTCGTATTTTGGCACTTTTATTGTATTTGTAGTGTGATTTCATGTTTACCTTGTTCTAGGTTTACCAATGAAGAAGTCTCTGCACAAAATCAAGTGAAGGCGTCAGTGCAAAGGAAAATTAAACAGAGTATTCTGGAGGAGGTTTCGCAATTGCCTCTTATTGCATCGGGATCCTTGATTTTGTAATTTCTTTAATTGTTTTTGTTATCTGGCAGTATCCTGGACTTGAACCTGTCTTGGAGGATTTGCTGCCGAAGAAGGCTCCCCTTATTGTCGCAAAATGGTTTCTTATTTGTTTATTTAATATCTTATATGTTTGTTATGTTTCCTAAGATAATTGTTTCCCTTGATGTGGTTTTTGAAGCCAAAATCATCTTAATTTGGTTATTGTGAACAACGTTCCTCTTTTCTTCAACATACGGGATGGCCCTTATATGCCTACGTTACGGCTTCTGCACCAATGTAGGCTCTTTGTTTCTTTGCATTATTCCATTGATGTTGCCTTATTACATTCAGGAAAAAAGATTGAACTTTGCTGTGTACATGGAAAATTATATCTAACTATCTGACGTTTTAGATCCAAACGTAATGAAGAAAGTGCAAGTTGATAGAGGTGCAATAAAATTTGTTCTTTCTGGTGCCAATATAATGTGCCCAGGACTTACATCTCCTGGTGGTGTATTAGATGATGAAGTAGAGGCAGAAACTCCTGTAGTACGATTCTTTTACCTTTTCTTTCGTATTATCAGAATGAATCGTGTGCCTCTTTGATTGAAAAAAATGATGTTACTGAATAGAAAGTTAATTTTCAGGCTGTAATGGCTGAAGGGAAGCAGCATGCTCTTGCTATTGGATTTACAAAAATGTCTGCCAAGAATATGTAAGTTTAAGATATTGTTTTCCTTTTAAGTATTGGTTATTCCATGCATTGTCTGAGATACGCTTATTTCTAGACAATAAAGCCAGATATTCGTGTTCTTTTCTAAGTCCTTTACATGATTTATTTGCACTAATGGGAATTTGAGTAAAACTTCCCATATTGTATTCTGAATATGATCAGTCTTGAAAACGCAGAAAAAGTGTCAACAAAGGAATTGGTGTAGATAACATGCACTATCTCAATGATGGCCTCTGGAAGGTATTCTCCTAAACTCACCTCTTCGATGTGATCGTTAATAGTCGTGTTACTTCTCGTTTTCGGATACTATACATGAAGAAATTCTTAGGGATGCTGGCCTAGTACTTATAGCTTTAATCCTATTACTTTTGTTGCTTTTACATGCTGCAGATGGAAAGCCTCGTGTGATTCGGTAACGATTCCAACTCTAAATCCCTTTCTTTCCCAACATATTTTACATCTATGAAGCCTACTCATTTTTGGTTGGGAATTTAATCTTCAGTCTCCATTTTAGTGTACATTGAATCGGCATGATTTCATAACGATGTTGAATAGATGTTTATGATAGTTTTTGATGTTATCCAATGTTTTCATACCAGTCTGGAATTCTGTATCTGTACGGTTGGTATATCGGTCGGTACCAAATTTTATTTTATTTTCTAAGAAAGCAATATTTAATTAGATTTCTAGGGTTGGACCCAAAAAACCCGGAAACCGATCCTATTGTATCAAATGGTATCAAAAAAATATCGATATTGCCCGGTATTTGACGTACTGATCGGTATGGAAACGTGGGTTGAGTCACATGCAAAATTCCTTACCAAGTTTGATGTTTACAAACATTTTGTTGAATTTGTCCCACATTCATTATAGACCTGAGATTAATTAGATTTGTAAAAGTGTAGAATATCATCATATAATGACTTGATCAGATCTTTTAAATGTGTGATTTCTTTCCTTTAATTCTGTTCGTTCATGCTTTCTCGTCGTAATTTCTACTAGATTCTTCAATTTCAACATGATATCATAATTGGTTCGATTTATTTTAATTTGCAAGACTAAACTTTATGGTTTGACTTGAATGAGAGTATTGAATAGTGGGATTAATTAGGTTATAAAATTGTGGAATATCATCGTATAATTGTTTGGTCAAGTCTCTTAAATATGTAGTCTCCTCCCCTTAATCCTGTTGGGTCACACTCTCTCATCGTAATTACGGTCAAGTTCTATAATTTATCGATCAAACTCCTGAATGTTATTAAGCATTCAGGATATAAATGCTATGTGAATCCGGCATGAAGCATTCATGTGACAAGCCAAGAGGAAACCTCTTTACATCGAGACAGTAATTGTAAACCATTTGTTTCATCTGAACCCACATCACTTTCCCTTCTCTAGAACTATCCAAAGACTGAGTGAACCACGAAGATTCATTACCACGTCGAGTTACCACATTGAAGTTCTTGAAACTAGATGTGTATGGTGCTTGTCTCCAATCCATTTTAGTCAATCCCCATCTCGTCGTCCACTCGTAAGAGTTCCAAATCACCATGTAAATCCACTTCCGTTGATGCGTCGGGTATGATACGCTCTTGTCTTCCATGTTTTTGAACTGTCTAAGCGGAATTCCGTCGACGAAGAATATGTTTTTGCACGCAAATGAGAAAATAAACTTCAGTCCCCAAACTTTTACAGTTGTGATAAAATTGATTAACATAATTTGTAATGGTATATATAGTTCCTAACATTTAAAGTTTTGGATGATTTGGTCCTCTAAGTTTGTAGAATTTAGTAAATCAAATCTCCAAAGTGGCAAAATCGGTTCTGAAATTTGATTTTGGTCGATGACTTTATTTGTCAAAATCAAAAAATTTTGGAGACTAAATATATCATACATATTAAACTTTAGTGATTGATTTTGTTAAGACTTAGAAAGTATGAAAACAGTTTTTGTCATGTTCATACTTTGGAGATCAATATTGCTACAATTATAAAACTTTGGGGATTAAAATTATTAAAATCATAAAACTATGTGCACCAAATTTGCATTCAAAACCCAAATTGTGAGTGAAAATAAAGGAGATCAAATGGTATGAGAATTGAGTTTGGGGTTCAAGTTACATTATATTTTGTGGATTCCAAAGGATGGTGTAAGTGTGAAAGTCAATAGTTGGATCAAACCAAAGTTGAATCTGTTGCTCCTTGTCACCTATGCCTTCTACCAATATGTTTGTCTGAATACGGCACGCTATCTCTGAGAATTTCGAACCCTATTCGATCGTGTTTACCCTCCCACGACGAAAGCTATTCAAACAAACAAAAGATAAGTCAATTCATCACACAAAAAATGGGAAGATATACTTACATAATATGCAGTAACAATGCCCAGAGAGTTATAATACACAACTTTGATTTCTACATCAAACTTCCCATAAAAAATTGGTTCTTTGATCTGAATCCCAACTCTGATGTCGAGTCCAACGACAACGAAAGATGACTTCCGTTGTCGATTATTTTCACTCGTTCGGCCCCCCATGACATACCGATATCTTGGTTAAAATCGGAAGCAAAACCCAAGGCAAACAATAAGAAAACAAGAACCATAACCAAGAACAAGCTCTATGGAATCATTAAAGTTGACATTTGAGAGTGTCAAGTAAGGAATTTATTCTGATACACAACTATGAAATATATGTTGACAAACATGAAACAANATATCACTCGTTCTATAATATAAAAACTATAATATTTATAGTTTTATATCCTATTTGATAATTAATTTTATAAAACACAAACCTTTTTGGAATTGTTGTGTCCCCATTCAACTGCAAATTTGATTGACTTGCATTTGTCATTGTTGTTAATTGGCCAATAATGCTTTAGAGGCACCAAACTTCTTGTAAAGAAGTCGAAATAACGAGATTTTACGAATAAAGTCGGAGAATCGCAACCAAGAATGTATTTCTTGCTTACCGACCATGAATTCTCTTCAATATAGATCTTGTATCTGTAAAAAACAACACAAGATTCCCATAAACATACAAGAAGAACAATACTAGATGAATAAACTTTCTTCTATACCTATGGGTACATTGGTTAGCCAAGTTCGATCCTGCAAAATGAGCTTCGTTTTCGATTTCCCAATCCTAAAACACATTTCAATAATCATCTTAGTGAAATATGTGTTATTGATATGTATTAAAGACTTGACAAGTCAATGATAACATTATCATTCATCTTATATGTTAGAGTGATGTTAAAAGTCTAACATATAAGAGTGACAAATTATGCATTAAATGATTTAATAATGTTGACAACCCTTAAACTGGGTACCACGAGGAGGGTTCGACTCATGCAAAGAGTTCAGTTCAAGGATGCAGCTCAAGCCAAGATAGAGACGGCCATACCTAAGAGGATGATACATCCCTATATAAACAAGGGTTGAAAGATTCAGATTTTAGACTAGATCAAGAAGACCAAACCCTAGTTGTCATGTTCCAGTTATTCATATATTCTTTTCATTGCATGTTGTCGTCCCGTTCTAGGAGTTTTACTCTCTTTTCATATTTGATCAGTCAAAGTTCTCTTCTCGACATCGTAGTTCTCTTCCAAATCCTAAGTCGTTTCACTATCGTGGAATAAATACTCGCTACAACTACTTTCTAGACTCGTTATTCTCCATTATGAAATGTTCTAGTTCCCCGATTATTTTGAGGTTTTCCATATTAAATCGTATGTGTTCATATTATCGTAATCCTAAGTTGTCTCACAAACAACTACAAATCTAAAAATTGAATCTTGATCGATATCTCGATCATAATTAGGTGATTGTTGGTACCCTAAAAATGAACTATAACAAATAAGTCATTTGTAATATCTACTCATCTAATATGTTAGAGTATCGTTAAAACTCAAAGTATAAGAGTGGCTAATCACACATTAAATAATTTGATAAGTCAATTGTAACATTGTATATCCACCTTATATGTTTATTGTTAAAATTCAACATATAAGAATAATAGATTACAAATTAAAAGACTTAACAAGTCAATTCTAAAATGATCGACCATCTTATATATTAAAGTGTCGTTAAAGATCAATGTATGATAGTATAGTGACATATCACATATTAAAAGACTTGACAAAAAAATTATAAAATTATACATCAATTTTATATGATAGAGTACCATTAAAGCCCCAACATATAAGAACAATAGATTATATACATTAAAAGACTTGGTAAATCAATCCTAAAGCCCAATGTATAAAAATGACATATCATACATTAAAAGACTTGATAAATAAATTATAATATAATCTATTCACCTTATATTTTAATTATTTTTCAATGTAATTCATTTTTTTCTGTTTCAACCACAAGCAATAAACAAAATGAGTACCTGAACATAAAGATGAGCACCCCAATCATCCTTATGAGTAACATTACATTTCATCAAATCATCTCTAGTAGAAGGAGCTCCGGTCCTCAGGTTTCCCTTCCAATAAGCCTACGGCTCCCGGTTCTACCATTTTATCCGTCTATTCGCTTCCTTATGCTCAACGACGAGCATCTCCCATGGTTTTTTATTCACTTCTGGCCTAAAATGGATATCCCACATGGAACACAGTTGTTACAATCGCTCACATGATAATTGTACGGACTTATAATGATATATTTAATCATCAAATTTTAAAATTTTGGAAAATTGGGTCATCCAAGTGTGCAATATGTGTCAAATCACATCTCCAAAGTGGAAAAATCGATCACCGAAATTTGATTTTAGTTGAGAATTTCAAATGTAAAATTTGAAAGCTTTGGAGACTAATTATTTCATACAAAATAAAATTTGGGGTTTGATTTTACCAAAATTTACAAAATATGAGGAACGGTTTTGTTATCTTCATATTTTGGGAATCATAATTGCAACAATCATAAAAATGTAGTAATCAAAATTACTAAAACCATGAAACTATAAGACCAAATTTACGTCTAGTGAATTTTAGGGATTTTGAAATTTTAAAGGTCAACTATATAATTTTATCAATTAGAGGTTAAATGCAATATTTAAATTTTCAGTATACTGGAAATTTTAATCGTACCAGTGTCCACTTATGGTCGGTATTTTAACCAAATACTGACCGGTACGAGTTTTGAGTGAATCGGGTCGGATATAATTTGTTGGATTTAGGAAAAAAAAATAGATACAAAACTTTTAGAATTTTTTTATTCATATTTTTTTCAGTTACAAACAATATAAATTGAGATTGACTAAAAATTGTATATTTACCATATAATAATATAATTTATTTTATTATTCTGGTATATATGCGGTATACCCGATACATATCCAGTATATCGATGTTATGAGCTTATCCGGTATACTGTACCGGTTTTTAAAACATTTGTTAAATGGAAGATGACAAGAACTTACCAACCCCAAAAGGACCAATCAGGGAAAACGATATTTGCCGTGTCATCGTGGCCGCAATATCTAAACAACGGCGGCGGCGGAGTTTCGCCGTTTCTCTTGCTAATCATCGGCTGGTCACCGCATTCAAAAACCAAGTCTAAGTCAGGAATTTCTTCGGGATACCTTCTAAGCAACCGAAGAAATCCCCATACTGTAAAATCATCTCTAGTTTGAAACGATTTTCCATATTTTTTAAGATAAATTTTCCCGCTTATTATCACTAATCGGAAATGGCTTTTTCCGACGCTTCCTCCACCATTTCTCTCGAGATTCCGGTCCTCTTCCATGCCGATAAATCCTCGTAAATCCACCGGAAATAATCCGGGCAAGTTAACGGAGAATCTATGTACAAACTTTTCTCCGATGGGTAGTAATTTCTGGGACAAATTTCAGAAGAATTACATTTCAATGGAAAGTCAACGTTCGTCATTAACTTCTTTTGGTTTGCTAAAAATGACGATAATACATGTTGGGTCTCTGGGGCATTTTCCAACTTGCCAGCAGTTGAGGAGCTTGGGTCGAATCCTTATCTGGCCCAAAGTGCAGATAGACGAAAACATAAAAACAGAAAGCTGCAGAGGGCAATTGCTGTCCAGGTTATGCAATAACAGCAGGGGCAGAAATTGGTTAAGCCCCACTGCAGTTTAAAAGAGGTCAGTAGTGCAAAGAAAAAGGAAGAGGCATGTCCTTGCAACTCTGTTAGGGTGGAGTTCCCTTCGATATCAGAGGTTCTGCAGCAAGATAAAAATATGAGACTTGTTCTTGTAAGAATTACAAATGGATTGTAAACTGTAATTCTTCCTTTTTGTTCTAGTGGATTGGTCAAGGATTTGGCCCGTGGTTTTCTCCTGGTTCTCGGGTTCCACTTAAAAATTTATCTATGTTTCATTGCTTAAGTTAAAGGCATCAAATTACATAATCTAAAATTCCACAGAATTGTTTCATTGTTTCTAGACCAAAACGAAACTAAGTTTACAAGTTGTATCGGAGCCGTGGTTCCAAATCACAGCCAGTTGAATTGGTGATTCAGCGGTTCCCATGATTAAGCTCACCTCCAGCAACTATTTCATATGGAAAGTTAAAATGGAAGACTTGCTGGCTTGCCGAGACTTGTGAGGATTAGTAGATCCGGGAGTGAAGCCCGAGAAGCAGGATACTAGTGAATGGAGAATTATGAACAAGAAAGCACTCGCATATTTCAGTTCTTGGGTTGACTTGAGCATGTTTCATCATGTTGGGGAAGAAACATAAGCAAAGGGAATGTGGGATAAGCTACAAAAGATTTATGAGAGGAAAAATGTTCAAAACAGGTTGGTACCATTAAGAAACTGGTAAACCTTCGTTATATTGATGGACAATCAATGGCAGGACATTTGAATAACTTTCCAAGACTTGGTAAACAAACTTACTCGAGCAAACCTCAAACTGGATGATGAACTCCAGACGCTTCTACTGCAAGGAACTCTCCCAGACACTTGGGAAACTCTGGTAGTGACATTGAGCAAGTCTACTCTTGTTTTGTCGCTTTCTGTCATTGTTTAGAGTCTCTTGAACGAAGAGGAACGAAGAAAGGACTTCAATAAGGACTGTAAAGGAACTTTGGCTGCCACAGAAAGGCAAGGGAGAGGGCAGTCCCGGACTTATAACCAGAAAAGAGGAAAATCTAGAGGGGATAAATCAAATGGAAGGACCAAGTCTCCGAATCCAGGGGGAGAAAAAAGAGCTTGTTTCCATTGCGGTGTAGTAGGGCACCTGAAGAAGAATTGTACTCATTACAAGAGAGCATATGAAGTGCACAAAAAGGAAAAGAAAAAGGAACCTAAACAAGCAAATGCAGTTGCCTCTTCGAGTGTGGATGAACTCATTGTTCTATCCATGGAAGAAATGAATATTTCTCATGGAGGAGTAGAAGAATGGATATTTGATTATGCAGCTTCGTACCATGCCACTCCAAACAGAAGTTGTTTCAAAACTTATACATTTGGAAATTTTGGCTCGGTTAAAATGGGAAACTCCAGCGCTTCGATGATCATAGGTATCGGAAGTGTTGAAATGATGACCAACACTGGTATGAAGTTGATGTTGAATCAAGTGAGACATATTTCGACCCTGAGGTTGAATCTGTTATCCTGAAATGTATTTAACTTGGAGGGGTACACTAGTATATGCAAGGATGGTACATGAAAGCTTACCAAAGGATATATAGTATTTGCCAAGGAAAATATGGAACGAACCCTCTACAGAACTGAATTGATCAGTGAGAATCAATTCATTACTTCTGCCTCTGAAGCTGATACTTCACAGAAAACATGGCATAAAAGGTTGGCTCACTTGGGCTCGGAGGGACTAAAGCATCTGGTCAAGAAAGGATTGTTACCAAGTCCGGAACACTTGGTACTTGACAAATGTGAGGAGTGTTTAGAAGGCAAACAACATAGAGCCAACTTCCAGGTTGCATCAACTAGAAAGTCTGCTCCACTTGCTCTTGTTTACAACGATGTTTGTGGAGAATTGGAAGTTGAAACGTTTGGTGGGAAGAAATATTTCATCACCTTTGTTGATGATGACACGAGGAAGGCTTGGGTATATCCCATTAGAACAAAGGATGAAGCATTTGGAAAGTTCAAGGAATTTCACAGTATGGTGGAACGAGAAACATGAACAAAACTTGTATGCCTAAGAACTGATAATGGTGGAGAGTATGTCTCCACATAATTTGATGGATATTGTAGGGACTCAGGAATCAGACACGAAAGAACTGAGCCAGGTACACCACAGCACAATGGAGTGGCTGAAAGATTAAATCGAACTTTATTAGACAATGTTAGATGCATGTTAGCCACATCAAAACTGCCTAAGAAGTTTTGGGGTGAAGCCCTGCTCACAACTTGTTACCTGAGGAATCGATCCCCATCTGCCTCAATAGAGTTTAAAACACCAGAAGAACTGTGGTGAAAGAAACCAAAGCTTCACCATCTCAGAATTTTTTGATGCAAAGCTAAAGTGTTGGTTCCTAAGGAGCAAAAATAAAACTGGACCTCTACTCTCAGACATGTGTGTTCATTGGATATGGAGAAAATTAATTTGGTTTTAAACTCTGGAATCCAACGACCAAAAAATTAATCAGGTCCAGAGATGTTGTATTTTTCGAAAGGGAAAACATTACACACATATCCAAGGATTTAGAACCAGAGGAAATGGAAATGAGGACAAACCTGGAAGATCCTCATGTTTTAAAAGCTCAGCATGAGACAGAAAGTATTATTGATCCAGATGAAACACTTGAAGAACAAACTGAAATTCAGAAATCATATTCGACAGAAATTGAATTGCCTAGGAGATCTATTAGAGCAAGGCATCCTTCCACGAGATATCCAGTCAGTGATTATGTGCTTGTATCTGAATATGGGGAACCAGAAACGTACAAAGAAGCCACTGAATTGGAGGACAACCAGAAATGTATCAAGGCAATGGAGGAGGAAATGATCTCCTTAAAGAAAAATCAAACTTATGACTTGGTGCCACTTCCATCTGGGAAGAAAGCACCACTAAACAAATGGATCTTCAAGTTAAAATTGGAGACCGATGGGAGAACAAGGTATAAAGCTCGTTTGGTGGTGAAAGGATTTAGTCAAAGACATGGAGTGGATTTTGATGAAGTCTTTTCACCCGTGGTTAAGTTGACATCAATAAGGGATGTCCTTGCCATTGCTGCAAAGTTGGACTTGGAAATTGAGCAACTCGATGTCAAAACAACTTTTCTCCATGGTGATGTTGAAGAATAGCTTTATATGTAACAACCTGAAGGCTTCGTTGAAAGAGGAAATGAGAAACTGGTTTGTAAGCTGAGGAGGAGTTTGTATAGACTAAAACAAGCTCCAAGACAATGATACATGAAGTTTGACACTTTCATGAAGGAAAATCAGTTTTTGAGAACAAAAGAAGACCATTGCGCCTATGTGAAGTTTATGGAAAATGATGATTTTGTGTTGTTGCTGATTTATATTGATGATATGTTAATGGTTTCACAAAGTCTGATGCTCATCAAGGATCTTAAAGAATAGTTGGCTCGAGTCTTTGACATGAAAGATCTTAGACCTTCAAAGAGGATCTTGGGAATGACCATTGAATGAAACCGAAAGGAAAAGAAAATTTTCTTGCATCAGCAGAGATACATCGATCAGTTACTTGTTAAGTTCAACATGAAAGATGCTAAAGGAATGCATACTCCCTTCTGAACCCAAACAAAAGTCAGCAAAGAGTCATCTCCAAAATCCGAGCAAGAGAGACTAAGTATGCAGAATGTATCATACTCTTCATTGATTGGAAGAATCATGTATCTGATGGTGTGCACTAGACCTGACATAGCTTTTTCAATTGGTTTGCTTAACAGATTCTTATCAGATCCTGGTAAGGATCATTGGTTTGCGGCAAAATGGTTATTGAGGTATTTGAAGGAAACAAAGTCATGGGGACTGATGTTTAGAACAGATGAAGAGTTAAGGTTGGACACTTACTACGATTCAGACTTTGCAAGAGATTGTGATACCAGAAAATCCACATCTGGATATGTCTCAATTTTGGGAGGAGCAGCGATATCATGGGGATCGAAACTCCAGAAAAGTGTGGTGCTTTCCACCACTGAGATTGAATATGTGGCTTTGACTGAGAGAGGAAAATACTTTTTGTGGTTGAAGAGACTTGTATCAGAGATTGGTTTCATGAATCTTCCGCATGAATTACATTGTGACAACCAAAGTGCTTTGGAACTTGCTAAGAATCCGACCTTCCATGCTAGAACTAAGCATGTTGATGTTAAATTTCATTGGATTAGAGATGTTGTGGCCTCAAAGGAACTGATTATTCGGAAAGTTCACATAGAAGAGAATCCTGCTGACATGTTTACCAAGGCTGTGACAATAAGGAAGCATGATCACTGCTCCAAGATGATTGGCTTGGAGCAAACTAACAAACATGAGTCTTAAGCGAGAGTCTGCCGGTGAGTTGGAGGAGGAGCTTGTTGGGCCTCTGGGGCCTGTTCCAACTTGCCAACAGCTGAGGAGCTTGGGTCAAATCCTTATTTGGCTCAAAGTGAATATAGACAAAAACAGAAAAACAGAAAGTTGCAAGGACAATTGTTGTCTAGGTTATGCAGTAACATCAGGGGCTAAAATTGGTTAAGCTGCACTGCAGTTTAAAGGAGGTTAGTAGTGCAAAGAAAAAGGAAGAGGGCATGTGCTTGCAGCTCTGTTAGGGTGGAGTTCCCTTCGATATCATAGATTCTGCAGCAAGTTAAGGATATGAGACTTGTTTTTGTAAGAATTACAAATGAATTGTAAACTGTAATTCTTCCTCTTTGTTCTAGTGGATTGGTCAAGGATTTGGCCCGTGGTTTTCTCCCGGTTCTTGGGTTTCACGTAAAAATTTCTTTGTGTTTCATTGCTTAAGTTAAAGGCATCAAATTACATAATCTAAAATCCCACAGAACTGTTTCATTGTTTCTGGACCAAAACGAAACCAAGTTTACAATACCTGCAGGAAAAAAAGATACCTTCAAAGGCTAATGAAATGAATATTTTGATTAACAGTAAAAACCTTACATTTGCATGGAAATCAAAGCGGCGCGTGATGACCAACGCTCCGATGAAGAGTAGGATGATAATGAAAGCTGCTATAAAATGCACAAGCCGTGTAAATTCCATTAGTTCAATGAAATTGGACCGGCGATAATCCTAGTTATAATCCTTGTCTGAATCTCATTAGTAATAAAACATTATTGTGTAGAGATAGGAAATGTAATCACGCTTCATATACTAATAATTTAAGCACAGAATTATTGTCTAGGTGTTCTAAACTGAGTTTCAAAAATCGAATATCCAAAAAATAAAATATTTAGCTACTGAATTGAGTTTTGTTGGTTTGGTTCGGTAAATATCAAATTTTTTATGTTCGTTTTCGATATATACCGAAGTACGGAATTTTTGCAAAATTAAATTAAATATAATTGTAACCATAATATTATATTTAATTATATAATTAAATACAAAAATATTATTTTAAAATTAAATAAAATGTTATATTTGGTTTTCCGATTTTTTTACTGAACCCAAACCGATCACCAAAATTATCAAAATTAAAAAATCTAAACCGAACCGATTTTTAAAATTCGGTTTCGTCAGTATTTTGTTTCTAGCGAATAGGAACACCGCTGGTCCCAACCTAAGCTTATTTGTTTGTTTAAGAAAATTTAAATTTCAAGTTTTCGTGTAAAATCAATTAAATTTATAGCTGAAAAAAAATTATAGGGCATTTGGATTGGGTCAATAGAGTTTATTTTTTTTAGGTTCTCAAATACATCGATTTTCAGATTTTAAAATTTTGAATGTTAAACTCGAACCAAATAATTATTAATGTTTAATTTAGATACAATAGACTTCAATAAAAAATGATAAAAATGTTTGAATGCATGGAATTTAACTTATAAATTTGTGTTTTGAATTATTAATATTAAATTTTATAATATTAATTTGTGTTTTCTCATTGATTTTTATTATGTATTTTAAATATTATTTGGAATATAAAATTATGAATACTATATTGATGCGTTAATGAGAAGGAATCAATTATATATGAACATGCAAAAAAACATTAAAAGTGTTGACATACAAAACTCAGGCCATGGGGAATGAGAATGAGAATGAGAATGAGAATGAGAATGAGAATGAGAATGAGAATGAGAATGAGAATGAGAGTAGACAATTGCTAAGTAGTGTCTATGAAACGCGAATATTATCATATTCGTATTCGATGCTTAAAATATTAAATTTCTTAAGATAATTATGATACTCGTGTATTTGGTTAAGACAAACGAAAACAAATTAAAACTTTAAAAATGACTTGAATAAAAGAATTTATTTTTTGCTTATGGAAGTGGTGTGCAAAAGAATTATATGAATCGAATATATGAAGTAACCAAACCGTTTTTCGGATAACCGAATTGAAAGTATCTTATTGGATCGGATATCGTTATTGAAACATTAACTCGATCCATATATAACATGTCCTGATAAGCTTTCTACGCGTTATCACATTAAATGGTTTAGTAACCAAAAAATTTTATGGATATATATTTCAAGGTTTCGTATATTATATTATTTTCTAAACTTTTCAAATTTTGGATCTCAGAGGATATTATTTTTCTAACAATTTATTACATTATTATCTTTTTATTTGTTCATTCACTTCATTCAAATCACTATTCACCAACTTAAGAGTAAAATAATTTTTAAATAGAGATCTCTAGATAGCATAGGAGTAAATGCTAAATATATTTGAATAAATTGTGTGTGATTTTTGATAATTAGTGCATTATGAAAAAATCATTAGCTATACACATACTTTAATTTTAGTCGTGTTCTAGTGTTTAGAAGTTTCAATTTACGGAAACTTAAAAATTAGGAACACGTTTTTTTATTTGATCATTTATAAAGTCATATTATGACAATAAATAACATTTTTTTGATAAAAATTATAATTTTGCTTATCAATTAAATTTTTAAAAAATAGGGTATCACCAAATCGATCCGTAAACTAATCTGAAAATTTATAACTATTGCAGATTTATTTGTATTAACCGGATTAGATGATACAAATTGTGATCGAATCGGATATCCGATACACATAATACTTTGTATATCACTTTTTTTGGACAAAATTCAAGTTAAATTTCCAAACTAGATTAAAACCATTAATATTATTGGAGAAAAAAACCCTACTTCTATATAATAAATTTATAAAACCCTAAACCCTACTTCAAACTAAACCCTAAACCCTACTTCCTTCAATATTCTGTGCATTAAATTATTACATCATTTTGTCTTAGT
The DNA here is from genome assembly GCA_009725065.1 of Utricularia reniformis. Lineage (NCBI taxonomy): Eukaryota > Viridiplantae > Streptophyta > Magnoliopsida > Lamiales > Lentibulariaceae > Utricularia > Utricularia reniformis. Next base: position 88,283 of record RWGZ01001077.1, read on the forward strand.
CCATTAAATCATGAAGACAATTTCTTTATATTTATTTCTGGTTAATAATATTCATCAATTAGTTCAAGTTTATGGGGAAAAAAGACAAGTCTGTGATGAATCAGCTACAAGAACATAATATGCTCGCGTTTGTTTTTGCAGTCATCTTCGTCGCACTTTATGTTACAACACGTTACCTCGACTTCAATGGTTGTGTAAGCAATCTTCCCTTTTATTATAAGGCTAAAATGAATTATCTCAGCCTATTATAGAAATTCTGGATTCAATGTATTGTAATAGTGTCGTTGTATCATTGTCTATAATAGAAGTGAATCATATTGAAAATATAAAATATGTCAAGTCAATTACTAATGATATCACATCTCTTATGAACTAGAAGTTATTCTATTTTCACAACCGATATGAGACAATATTTCAACACTTATCCTCAAGTCGAATTGACTTTATTTCAGTTTAGAGTCGCTTCAATATGCTCGGTAATGCTCGAATCATAGGTCGATATATTTTTGTCGTCTAAGTTAGATGCGCTTTTCTACTAGAGTTTTTTTCTGTCTAAACCGGTACAGACCAGTCCAAAACCGAACCTGTAGCTCCGATACCATGTAGAAATTCATGATTCGGAAAAGTGTCGGTGTAGCTCAGTTCACAAGAGAAGTGAATCACATTGAAAAAACTATATCAAATCAATTATTCATGATATCACAACCTTATAAACAAGAATTATTTTATTTCCACAATCGATGTAGGACAATATTTCAACACACCCCTTAAGTGGAATTGTTCTTGTTATGGTTCAAATTCACTTCAATATACTCAGTAGTGCTCGAATTATAGATCGATCTATTTTTGTCTCCTAAGTTCGATGCGCTTTTCTTACCAGAGTTTCTTTTATGTCTAAACCAGTACGGACCAGTCCAAAACCCAACCTATAGCTCCGATACCATGTACAAATTCAGGATTCAATGGTCAGAAGAGTGTCGGTGTAGCTCAGTTCACAAGAGAAGTGAATCACATTGAAAAGACTATGTCAAACAAATTACTCATGATATCACACCCTTATAAACTAGAATTATTTTATTTCCACAACCGATATCGGGCAATATTTCAACACACCCCTTAAGTCGAACTGTTCTTGTTATGGTTCAGATTCACTTCAATATGCTCGATAGTGCTCGAATCATAGGTCGATCTATTTTTGTTGCCTAAGTTCGATGTGTTTTTCTACCAGAGTTTTTTCTGTCTAAACCCTATGAACCAGTCCGAAACCTACCATGTAGCCCCAATACCATGTACAAATTAAGGATCCGAGACGCAAGAGTGTCGGTGTATCCAAGAGTATAAGAGAAGTGACATTGAAAAATTTAGGTCAAATCAATTATTCATAATATCACATCCTTTATAAACTAGAATTATTTCATAGGACAATATTTCAACACTTTTATGGTTTATCTATTGTTCATCTGTAGGTTGAAATATCAAACGACGAAAAAATGGATTCTCCATTGCAGTGTACTCTTATGAATTCAACTAAAACATGTCCTGATAAAGCTTTCTACCTGGAAAACCGAAAGAATCGTGAATCTTCGACTTGCCCGGATTATTTTCGATGGATTTACGAGGACTTGAATGTTGACGCTGCGAATGAAGGCCCCTGAAGTTAACAAAGGAAAAAATGGTTTTTGGATGAAACTGCACGTGCCCTCTTATTTTGTTAAAAAACATTTTTAAATCGCATTTACGTTTTTGTGTAAAGTGGAGTGCACCACTATAAATATGACAAATGTTGCAACCCTAGTATGTTGTTCTTTCTTCACGCAGCCACCCTGTTTTATTACAATCTCTCAAATACAAATGTTACAGTTCATCAACACCACAAATCTTCATGGTATCGGAGCTGTTAGTGAGGTAACACTCCTTGTTCCTGCTCTCTGATCAAAACAGAACCAGTGTCATGGCCAATACACGCACTACACATGCTCCTCCTTTGTTGGATGGAACCAACTATTTTTATTGGTCAATAAAGCTCACCACGATACTCAAGTCAAAGGATCTTTGGCAAGTTATCAAGAAGGAAACTCCAGCTATCCTGTCTGAAAAACCTACTGAAGAAGAGAAAAAAACACAAGAAAAATATGTCAAACGTAAGTACAAAGCAATGACAATACTCCATGATGCAGTCACAGATACAATGTTCGACAAAATAGCAAGTTGCAACACCCCAAAGGAGATTTGGGACCTTCTCAAAGAACAGTATGAAGGAAGTGACCAAATAAGAAAGATTCACAACAGAAATCGTATAACTGACTTTGAAGCCAACAAGATGAGCAACAAAAAAACTTTACAGGAGTACTATGACCGCACTATTAAAATCCTGAATGAAATCAGAGCTTTGGGAGGAGATCTTGATGATGCAAAGATAATTGAAAAGGTCAAAATGAATCTACCAAATAAATTTGAACCAAAGCTATGTGCTATGAAAGAATGTGACAAGCTCAGAAAACAAATGAAACACGAGGAAGAGAAGATTACCTTTATGGAATTTATAAGTTCATTGCAGTCCTCCGAGAAAAGAATGTTAATCAGATATCTAGAAAAGGATGACCCCTCACCCAAGGATGAACCTGCACTGATCAATCATGAGACTCTTCTGCAATGTCATTTAACAAAGGTAAAGGAGTAACTAATTTACAGACTTAGACCTTTGGCAAGAACTTACAAACAAATTGGAGAGAAAAATGAGAGACAAATAATGGAGCATGCCCCTATTGTGCAAAATTGAATCATAAACCAGAAAATTGCTAGTGGAGACCAGATGTTAAGTGCATATTCTGCAATAATCTAGGTCATATAGAGCGTGTCTGTCAAACAAAGAAGACTACAACTGAGTAAACAAATACAATCGAAATCTCTTTATTTGATGATTTGTGCGATTTCGAAATCAATCTACGTACTAGCTTTAATGATGAACTTGAATGGATACTCGATAGTGGATGCTCCAAATATATGTGTATGGACAAGAAACTCTTTAAAAACTTGAATCCATCCGAAAACAAGGAAGTTAGATCTGCCACGGGACACACTGCTTATGTAAAGGAATAGGAACAATTCACTTGAAAGGAAATAAAGGATCAGTGGAGATAAGAGATGTTCTATATGTTCCCAACCTGAAACATAATTTATTAAGTCTCGGGCAGCTTCTAAGACAAGACTTCAAACTGTCATTTGATGGGATAATCTGCAAAATTGAGCATCCTACCAACAATAATTGCATTGTTTCTAAAATGCTCAGTAATAACCTTTTCATCTTATCCCCTGCAGATAATGAACTTCGCTTTACAATGATAGATGAAACTCAGAAATGGCATCAAAGACTTGGACATTATGAAATCAAAAATCTCAGGATTCTACAAAAAAATGGTATGGTATTGGATTTCCCTAATTTTCAGTTACTAAATTCTACATGTTCTACATGCAAAAAGGGGAAACAAACTAGATTACATTTCCCAATTAGCAAACATCGCTCAATGAATAAATTGGATCTAATTCACACTGATTTGTGTGAACCTATAAAGGAGGAATCGTGGAGTGGGAGTAAGTATTTTATCATCTTTATTGATGATTATACTATATATTGCTGGATCTACTTCATGAAAAACAAATCTGAAACTTTTGAGATTTTTAAAAGATCTAAGACATTTGCTCAGAGTCCATTGCTTGTTCCACGAATGAAATGATGAAGAAGTTCTTAGTTGATTCGCTTGTTAAACGCCTTCTTTATCGACCCCTTGCACTATCCCTCCTCCTCCTTATGATCATGTTTCTCTCCATTCAATCGTCAAGTTGCGTAAAGATGGAGAGAAACAAGTCCAAAGTTGGGAAGAACAGTACTGGAAGATTGTTGGTACGGATTCAAAGAAAGGAAGCTAAACTTATTCAACAAAGTTATGACTTCAAATATATGTATCAAATCGAAATGTACATCGAAAAACACTATATAAAATGATCTTACATGTCAAAATATTTAAGCAAAAGTAGTGATTTTGTAATGATGAGAACTCCTGAACCATGTACCAATCCATGAAAAGAACTCAACCAAGAGTTAAATTCAGCTGATCCAACTCAAACTAAAGACGATTGGGCCTAAAACAGAATGGTACACGCAATTTGCCAAGTGGTGGTGCGGTTCTTTGTGGTTAATCGATTCTAGACGCTGCTTTGGATAACATCAAGTCTGGCAGTCTCAGAGCGATCCCAACGTATTCAACGAACCCACGGGTTTTAAGAAAACTACTGACCGTATCAAGGAGGAAAGCTTCATATTTTAATGGATTTCATAACAATTGTTTATGGTAAATAAAGAATGGTAAATGACGATCGAGCCTCTACAATATTCTATAAACACTGGTTCTACTTCTTGAGCTAAGGATTGTATTTTCGGTATTCTATTTGACCCACCGCCTTGAGTTCTACTTTCGACTCTACTTTCTAGATGCGACCACATCTCACCTTCTTTAAGATTTTTTTCCTTTGTCACCCAACCTAATTTTCTAAACTAATAGTACATTAGTTTAGAAAATTTTCTACTCCACACCGTGGTTTTTTCCACATAAAAATCCTTGTGTGTTTCTTTTGTTTTTTCGGCCTAAGTTGTCTCCACTAAAACTACAAATTAAAAATCGGATTCTAATAGGTAATTTGATTAGAATTCGGTGACTATTGATACCCGTAAAAGAGAACCACAACACATACTGAACCGGTTCGGGTCCATGAGTCGATTCATATCCAGAAAAAGGAACCACTAAAACTATGGTTAAAGCTTCAGGCATGCTTTTCCATAAATTTCAACTTGATTAAATAGAATATGTCCCTAAACGTAAAACAAATAGGAAGTATGCCCTTACTCAACCTCAAATCCTTTCTCTTGAAGCTCAGAAATCACCTCATTTCGCATCCTCACCCAAAGCTTCAAGGCTTCCTGCTCGAACTTCTTGTCCTGCAATTCAGTCTGATAATTGTACGAATTCGGATCAGACTCATCGATACCTTTTGGGCCGATAGATGTTCCAATCATCCCACCTTTAGCAATGAACTCTTCCATGGCTTCTTCATCACCAGGGTATGGGAATTTTCTACGTTCATAAAGATGTGCCATTTCCTTCTCCTCCTTTGGCTTTGGTTTCAATGTCCACCAACCGAGCGGGGACGTTTCGTTGTACAGCCACACTGCACCGAAAATGGTGTAGGTACCTAACAGCCCTTTGAAGATTTGTTTCCAAAAATGGTGATCTTCTTTTCCAAGTCCTATTTTTTTCAGGTATTTCTCAGCTTTGAATGATTTCCAAGCAGCTAGCCCTGCAGGAGCAACAAATTTATCTAGTTGTAATGGCATTTCAAACTTCGAACCACCGATTCAACTAACTTATCATAAACAAGTCTGATTGAACACTATTACAGAGAATCAAGACTCCAAACCAAGCACTACATCAATGACAAAGGTATTTAGCGGCAAGTTTGTTCTTTTATGAGATAAACAAATTGCTGAAAACAGATTTAGTGTTGAAATGGCAGAATCTAATGCATAATTATGACAAAAAAATGTGAATACAAAATTCGTATAATAAAAGTTGCATCAACATTGGTTTCTAGCAAAATTGGGCAATTAGACATTCTGTCGAACAGGTATTGTGCAAAAGAATAAAAATCAACACTTGGATATCAAAAGAAACCCATAAATTTGGTCGCCAAATTAAGAACTGAAGAGCAAGTAGCAAAATAAACACAAGGCATAATTTCGGAGATTAAAGACGAAGAATTCAGAAGATCGCAACCTGTTTGAGCGCGTTGATATCTCTTTAGAACCATGGAGATTTTTGGACAGTATTGTTAATGAAAATTGATAATTGAGAAGGTATGTATAATAGTAATTTATATTTATATTTTATTTTATTTTATTTTATTTTTTAACCTATTCATTATTAACTACGAATTACAATACTTCCGCTCTAATTTGAAACTTTGCGCTCCTTAGAATCTCCACTCCACCCGGCCGCCGCAACGGCTATTCGCGACCAGAAGCCAAGGAAGGAGAAACAGCGATCTCTTTTTTTGCGATCAGATTTCTGAGATGACTTCTATTTGATCGATATTCTAAGGTTTGCGTTGTTAAATCCGCAATGACATTGACTCGGATTGATCGGGTCTGCCGTAAAAATTGCCAATTCTTGGAATTTTGTTTCGATTAGCCTTCATTTGGATTTATTATTGTTTCTGAATTCTTGCAGATTGAACTGAATTTAAACTGTGATAGTTGACAATTATATGATGCCTTCAAATGTGTGTTCAAAAACAGTCTTCAGATGTATTTTGTTCCCCTTTCTAATAAAAACCTTTTATATGCCATTTATTATCAAGTTTTTTTATTCTGAACCATTGATTGCATGGTTTTACTTGTATTGATTCTGCAGGGACGAAGATGATTTAAAGGTGAAAGAAGAAACATGGGCAACCATGAGATGCTTGCTTCCCTTTGATGTGAGTGAGGGAAAAAATGAAATTGTAGAGCTTAGCCTAAATTATGATGGGAGAGCATGAACTAAACGGGATTAAGGAAAGGAAGCCACTTATTTAAAAGACTTGAACAAGTTATTATGTGATGAAATTCTCATCCTTATAAACCTAATCAATCTCATTTCTTTTAGCAATATCGGACAAATTCAACACATCCTTAAGTCCAATCATAAGGTTTCAACTTGAAATGAATCGAACTAGCTTCGATACCATATTGGAATTATAGAGTCTAGCCGAAATATCGACAAGAGAGTGTGAACGAATGGGATTAAGAGGAGGAACCTACACATTTTAAAAGACTTGAACAAGTCAATATGTGATAGAATACTCACATTTATAAATCTAATCAATCTCATTTCTTTTACCAATGTGGTTCAAATTCCAACAAAATGCTTGATGACAAAATGCAACTGATAAAGTTGCGATTTTACTAATCAGGTTACCATTTTCCCTCATACTATTAAACTTGACTTCAACTTTCATCAATTATTTCCAAGGTGTTTTACATTGGAATGAAACTAGTCGGGTCAATTTCATGTAGGGGGTGTGCACGGATATAACGTATAAGGGAGGAGACCACAACGTATAAGACTTGAATAAATCATTTACTATGGTTCACATTCACTCTTATAAATCAATTATTTAATATTTGAATTAAATTCCCTTAAATGTTTATAATCTTTTGAATGCAATTTTCATGTAGAATGAGAGGATGACATATATTTCTTGTTCTATACTGAATATGAGAATGTTGTTGAAATATTGTCACATATGTGTTCTGGCAACAGAAATGTTTAGAAGTGATATCATAATTAATTAGTTTGACCTAGCTTTTTCTCTATAATTTACTTATCTTATGAACTGTGATACATAAACACTCTTCCAATTCAATCTTGAATTTCTACAAATGTAAATGTGTTTTATTCTTTTCTTGATGCCAATCACAAGCTTATTCTTTTGAGGTATAGGCGATACATAATCATAGGGTTGGTCCCGGGTTTAAAATAATATATATATATATATATATATAGTCAATTTGTATTCTAAGTCGATATGAAAAATGTATTGTATAACATTTGATACATGATTATTAAATCCAGCTATTTCCAAAAATTGATTACGAACTTTATCATTGATAAAATTAATAAGTTTGTTTGGTTCAATTTTTTCAAATTAAATTACGGTAAAATATTGAATTTTTAAATATTTTTGATAAAATTACATTATCATAATCAATATTTATATAAAACTGTTAATAAAATCTTATATATAAAATGGTAAATATAATTATTTTAGATAAATTTATTATTTCTTAAATTAAAAGGATGTCATAACTAATTTTAATACTATAATTTAAGAGTTTTTTTATCCAAATGAACTATAAATCTTAAATTCTAAATCCCTTCAATTCTAAATCTTAAACCATACCAACATTAAATGTGAAACTCTAAACCTTAAATACTAACTCATAAACTCTACAACATAAATCCTAAATCATAAACTTTAATACCTAAACCTGAAACTCTAAACCCCAATCTTAAATACTAAATCCCTAACCCTAAACTATAAACAATAAACAATAAACCCTAAATCCCCAACCTTAACCATAAAACCATAAACCTAAAACTCTAAACTTCAAATCCTAAATCATAAACCCTAAACTATCCAAAAATATTATTTTTTTAACATTTTTTCTATATTCGATGTATTATATACATAAATCTCACACAAGTTAATTTAAAAATTGTTTTGTAATATTCATTTAAAACTTGCAACTTATTAAATAAATAAAAAATGTGTTAATTTGAACAAAAAATAATAAAGAAATTAATTTGATAAACAAATATTTTTAAATAGAATAGAGGGTTATTTTATATCCATTTATATTTGAATTTAACTTGGGTTTTTTTTTATTTTCCATCTCACCGCTGTAAATTTACCTCCGGCAGCCAAGTCCATCCCGGACGCCGTCGTACTGTACACAAGTCATGAGCACATGAATTCCATAAAGGATTTCGAAGTACTCATAGGTAAACACTATCCCAAAATCTCAGTCGTCCTTATCAGCACCGTCGACACACTTGACACCGCCGTCGCGCCGTCTGTCACTTACCACCGCCTCCCTATGCCGGAGATTTCACCGGGTTCGAGCTTCAGTCCTTTGGAGCTCTTATTCGAGATACCCCGTCTCAATAACCCTAATCTCAGACAAGTGCTCCGAAAGATATCGGAGAAATCGAGAATACGGGCGTTTATAATGGATTCTTTCTGCAATTGGGCGTTTGAGGTTTCTACGAGTTTGGACTTACCGACTTATTTCTGTCAAACTAGCGGAGCTTCTGGTCTCGCTGTGTCGCTTTATTGGCCGACTATACACGACAATTTCGCCGTGGACATGGCGGAGTACGACGACTTTGTTGATATTCCCGGCTGCCCACTGATACACTCATGCCGGAGATGTTGAAGTTTCGCAAGACAAATGTTTATCGCCATTTCATAGAGATGGCCAGGAACTTTCGGAAATCGGCTGGAATTATAGTTTTCAGCTTTGAGGCGCTGGAGTTCAGAGCAATTGAAGTTATGAAAAATGGATTGTGCATACCGGAGGCACCGAGTCCTCCGATTTATCCGATCGTACCAATAATTGAGGGCGGAGGTGGAGGGGTGAGAGAGATGTATGTCTGAAGTGGCTTGACTTGCAGCCAAGTAAAAGCGTTTTATTTCTCTGTTTCGGCCGGAGAGGTGTGTTTTCCGGTCACCAATTGAGAGAAATGGCGATTGGGTTGGAAAAGAGCGGCCATAGGTTTTTATGGGTAGTGAGAAACCCGTCGGAGTTGCGGTCTACAGGAGAGGATGAACCGGAGTTGGAAGCATTGCTTCCCGAGGGATTCTTGTTGAGGACTAAGGGTAGGGGACTTGTTCTGAAGTCATGGGCGCCGCAGACGGCGGTGCTTGCGCACGACTCCGTCGGAGGATTCGTTTCTCACTGTGGGCATAATTCAGTCCTGGAAGCGGCGTTGAAGGGCGTTCCGATTATCGGATGGCCGTTGTATGCGGAACAGAGGATGAACCGAGTTTTTCTCGTGGAGGAAATGAGGCTTGCCTTGCCGTTAAACGAGGAGGCCAGCGGGTTTGTCACGGCGGTGGAGTTAGAGAGGAGAGTGAGAGAACTGATGGAATTGAATATCGGAGTAGCGATCAGGCGGCGGGCGGAGGAGATGAAGCAGGCGGCAACGACGGGCATAAAAAGCGGTGGTTCATCAATAGTTGCTTTAGAAAAATTTATCGCCACAGTAACAGGGATAACTCCGTGAATGAAAATGGCGTTAACGGTCATACCACGTGTGTGTCTTCTATTGGTTTATGTTTCTAGCCGTTAGTTTTCCGTCTGTGATTTCAATTTCAGCCCTAAATTAAAATCTCGGGTTCAATCTCGAAATTCGCCAGAAGAACTTTTCGTCTCCAAATGATTTCTTATTCTTTCTCCCCAGTAGGAGGTTGCTGCAGCTCGGCCTCAATTGTGGCCCGCCGGAGTACCGTGAGGTCATATGCGTTGATATTACGTTCTGATTACTCGTTTCTAAGGACAAGTGACGGTGTTCATTTTGTTTGTGCTCGGGCACTTCCTGATGGAACAACCCCTTCGAGATTTAATTTGGGTAAGGATGGATTTATTCGGGCGAAAGATTCTCCTAGGGATGAATTTGATTTAAGAAGATCGGACGAGGTGCGAGAACCGAGTTATTTTGAGTTTATAACTTCGGAGAGGGTGAAAGTGGTTGCAATGCTTGCATTGGCTTTGGTACTTTGTAATGCTGACAGGGTTGTCATGTCCGTAGCCATTGTACCTCTCTCGCAGTTGCGTGGTTTGCGACAATCTTTTGCTGGTGTTGTACAGGTAATCTACATTTATCGCGCTACCTGGAGCTGTATTATCTTAAGGTGGATTAATAGTATTCATTTTCATTGATTGATAATTTTAAGAACTTTGCTCGTATGGAATGCTTTAGGTTCAGTTACATTTTGTTTAAATGATGTGAATAAGAATTATCTATTTGATTCTTATACCTGCATTGCAAGAGGGAAGTGTTTGGTTTCGTTTTGCATCAATGGTGGGGAAGTATTTTTTGATTTGATTCTTTTGCTTCTGATTGATGTAATAGCCGCTGATGGCAGTCTTCTTTTCTATGGGGATATCTGATATCACCTATAGCCGGAGGAATTCTTGTGGACCATTATGGTGGTAAGGTGGTTATGGCTTGGGGGGTGGCTTTGTGGTCTCTGGCTACCTTCCTAACCCCATGGACTGCGAAAGCATCGTTGTCAGCTTTGCTTGTGACGCGAATGCTACTTGGAATTTCAGAAGGTGTAGCACTTCCTTGCATGAACAATATGATCGTGAGGTATCATGTGAAATTCCATTGAACCAATATCTCAGTTCACTTAATGTAGATATGTTTTAAAATGTAATCCTGTGTCAGATGGTTTCCTCTAACAGAGAGGTCGAGGGCTGTAGGACTTGCAATGGCTGGATTTCAGCTTGGAAGTGCAATTGGATTGATTCTTTCTCCGATACTTATGTCACGAGGTGGAATATTTGGACCATTTGTGATATTTGGTTTGTCTGGCTTCCTTTGGCTTTTAGTTTGGATATCAGCAACCTCCAGCAGTCCTGAGCGTAGTTCTCAAATATCATCATATGAGCTCAGATACATAAAGAACAATGAATCTGTACCTTCTCTGCCAAGTGACCACCTGGAGAGGAGATTAGTTGTTCCTCCATTCAAAATTTTGCTCTCTAAACTACCCACGTGGTCTCTGATTGTTGCGAATTCAATGCACAGCTGGGTAACTTGTTTCTCTTACTCCATGCTCTATGATAACCCTTAATGTATAAATCTATTTTTTGATACTATTCTACTTTTCTTTCGATGCAGGGATTTTTTTTCATGCTTTCATGGATGCCAATTTATTTTAAAACGGTGATCTCACAACCTAGAGCTTCATTTTTGTGTTAAAGTAGTTTCTTTGATGCATACTAGAGTTATTTTTTCTTCGTCAGGTATATAATGTTGACCTCAGACAAGCTGCATGGTTCAGCACTACTCCATGGGCCACAATGGCTCTTGTGGGTTATTTTGCCGGAGTTATATCAGATATGATGATTCAAAGTGGAATTAGTGTAACTTCAACTCGGAAAATCATGCAGGTATTTTACGAAATGCAATGCAGGCAAACACAAAACGCTTTTTTATTATAGTTTTTCCTTTATTTCATTTGTTTGGCATGTGGACACATTAACTGCTGATATCCATTTACACTTTGTTTTCTCTGTAGTCAATTGGATTTTTTGGCCCTGGACTGGCGTTAATCTGCTTAACGCACTCAAAAAGTCCACTTGTAGCTTCTTGTTGGCTTACTCTAGCAGTTGGGCTTAAAGCATTTAGTCATTGTGGCTTTCTCGTGAACCTTCAGGTTGGCATATCCCCTACGAGCTATCCCTTCCCCATATTGGATTTGATGTATTCAATCCCCAAACTTTCATAGTTTTAGCAAATTTGGTCCCCGTCGTTTTTAAATGGCATATTTAATCCCCAAACTTTAATGTTTTAGCAAATTTAATCTTCCAGAAAATTAGATCTTGCAAAATTGGTCCCGAAATTTGATTTTGTTAGAGGATCTCAATTGTCAAAATTAAAACCTTTGGGGACCAATAAGCATTGATGGTTGATTTTGCCAAAATTTCTATGGGGAACGATTTTGCTATCTTATACTTTGAGGATCACAATTGTCACACTTATAAAACTTTGGGAATCAAAATTGTGTGTGCTCATTTTTACATCACTATCATTTCATCTTACTTTTATGAACAGGAAATTGCTCCCGAATATTCTGGTGTTCTCCATGGTATGTTCCATCTACTTATCTATTTTCTCGATATTATCCGTATTGTTTATTGCACCTTTGCCTATTTTTCATGGTTTTACATTTTCCCTTTTGCCTAGTATTATCCTTCCCGTGTGCATACTATTTTTTGGCTTTTTGACTGAACCACGGGTCTCATGATAAAGCAGTGGGTACATGTGATATTAAATCTGTGTTTTAAATTTAAACCCATCCCATTTCAACAAAGTTTTGGCACATCCACACATTGACTCATTTTATAGATATAATCCGTGGAAATGCCCATGTTCTTATCATTAGATCCACAACATAAACATATGTTTCTATATCGAACCCTAGATAAGTAGTTCGATATTAACATTAGACGAGAATTGCAGTATATATTTCAAGCATCAGAAGCACATACAAGGCAAATAACTTTTTACCTTCAGTTATGCATTCATGTTGTTGAAGTTATGAGCTATGTTTTAATCGAACCATTGGTTCGAATCGGTTTTTGTTAACCGGAGATTTTCGGTTTGGTTCAAATGGAAGGGTATTTTAAAATATTTACTGTTCATTACGGTTTGAGCAACGGTTCGTACCCGTTTACGGTTTAAAAACATAGGTTATGAGTGACCTTGAGATATCTTATTATGAGAAGCGAAAAGGAACTATGAATAAATATTCCATTTTGGAATTAAGATAGTGGATTCGATCATTCAATTGGTTTGGTTTATAAGAGGGGTTTTGGATCATTGTAATTGATTTGTTCAAGTGTTGTACAGTTTGGTTTCTTTTCTCTTATACGTATATTCGAGCACACTTGTTATATAAATTGACCCGATTTTGGAAATCTAATAGCTCATTTATAATGTGTATTGTGTATAGGTATTTGCAATACTGCTGGGACACTCGCTGCAGTTGTGGCAACTGCAGCTTCTGGATTCTTTGTAGAATTTGTGGAGGGATTCTTGTTGTTTACTGTATTTCTCTATTTCTCTGCTGCCATTTTCTGGAATATCTTCTCCACTGGAAATAGGGTCAGTTTTGCCGACTGAAATGTAAGTTTAAAACGACGTCGTATGGGCTCTGTAAACTTATTATGATATTCAAAGTTGTGATAAGTTAACACACTATTTCAAAACAAATTTAAAATATTAATTGAAAAGTAAATATTAAATTTATTAATTAGTTATATGCAATTTTTTAAAATATGGTATTGTTAGTATATCGAACATCAAGCATTATATTGTAGCTATATCGAATATATACCTAAATAATAAAATAAATTAAAATATTAATTTATATAATTTTTAAACTAATTTTCAATTTATATTATTTTTACTTTAAAAAAATAAGAATAAAAATGTATATAAATTTCATATATTTATTTTTAAATTAAATAAAATTGAAAACGATGGATATTTTTTTAAACACCCAAAATTTTTGGTATATACTATAGTACTAAATTGTAAAAAGGTGGTAATAGAAAGAAGAGGAAGAATAATAAGTAATAACAAATAAGGGTTGCATTGTAATGTGTAATTGTGGCTACCTAACCTCAATCATGACGTGGCGCTTGTTCTCACTGTCTCGATCTGATAGTTTCTTCAATATCTCTTAACCACGAAACCCAACGCTTTGTACGGGATGTTCCTCTTTGCTTCTCCTCCTTAAATTGCACCTCTTACTCACGATTAAGCAGTGTTTGATTACGTTGTAATAATTTCTGAATTCTGAAATCAAGCTCATTGGTAATGCGTGTTTATGTCTAATGCATCCATCGCTTTTGCTTTTTTATCGAAAATCTGTTTTTCTTCGTGAATCTTACCTGTGTTTCGTTTTCTTCTGATTTTACAGTGAAGATGAATGGTGCTGAATCTGCTAAGTTTGAAATTCCTGACAATTTTCCGGCGGTTTCTTATCCTATGGCTGAAAAACCAAATGAAATTGCATCGAACATCGTTTATCACGCTGAATATTCCCCTCATTTTTCGGCCTTCACTTTTGAGCCAGAGCAAGCATATTGTGCTACTGCAGAAAGTGTTCGTGATCGACTGATCAAGGTATTTATTTATTTGGTGATTATTGATGAGAGAATATTCCTATTGAACCCTCATTCTCACTGTAAAATTTACTTTTTTGGGATGCTGCTGCAGCAATGGAATGAAACGTATAAACATTATCATAAAGTGAATCCTAAACAAACATACTATTTATCAATGGAATATCTTCAAGGTCGTGCTTTGACCAATGCAATTGGAAACCTTGATCTTCAAGGGCCATATGCTGATGCTTTAAACCAACTTGGTCACAAACTTGAAGACATTGTCGAGCAGGTATCGTAAATATTGGTTCTTGATCTAGTTGAAGATTTTTGAAGTAAATTTATGCTTCTGAGACTGATTAAAGGCTGTTTTGTTGATGTTTTTGTATATGATTTGTTGAAATAATGAAATTTGTCCCACATAAGAAATTGAAAGTAGTGTGGATTGGTTTATAAGAGGGAATGTGGACTATATAAATGACTTGTTCAAGTGTGGTCTCGTCCCTCTTATATGTTATATCCGAGCACACTCCCCACGTAAATTGACTCAACTCTAGAAATTTAACATGGTATTGGAGCAGGTTCAGAAAAATCTTGAGTGACCGTGTCGGAGGTTAGTCCGGTTTAATGAAATTAATCGGTTGGTAATCCACCGATTTGAATTGTCAAGTCCAACTTGTCAGGTGGTTGGACTTAAGGAGGGTGTGTTGAAATAATGAAATTTGTCTCACGTCGGAAATTGAAGTGGTGTGGATTAGCTTATAAGAAGGGAATGTAGACCATAGTAAATGATTTGTTCAAGTCTTTTACGGTGTGGTCTCCTCCTTCTTTTATTTCCGAGCACACTCCCCACATAAACTGACCCGACTCTATAAATTTAACATTATACAATGTGGTTACTCGTGTGATAAGTTTTTTATGTGCATAGGAGAAAGATGCTGCTCTTGGTAATGGGGGTCTTGGAAGGCTTGCATCTTGTTTTCTCGATTCAATGGCTACATTGAACTTACCTGCATGGGGATATGGCTTGAGGTACAGGTATGGTCTGTTTAAACAGCGCTTCGGAAAAGGAGGACAAGAAGAAATCGCAGAAGACTGGCTAGAGGTTCGACTTATCACTGGTTTTTCGACTTCATCTTTTAGTTTAACTAATAAATCTTCGTTCAACTTTTGCAGAAGTTCAGTCCCTGGGAAATTGTTAGACATGATATTGTATTCCCAATAAGATTTTTTGGCCAAGTTGAAGTTTTACCCGATGGCTCGTAAGTAAAACCGCGAATGTTCGTTTATTTTTCGATCTTTACATGATACTTATGTATGTGTATTAACATTTCTTTAGTCGAAAATGGATCGGTGGAGAAATCATACAAGCATTAGCTTATGATGTTCCAATACCTGGATATAAAACAAAGAATACGAATAGTCTTCGTCTTTGGGATGCTCGAGCTACAGCTGAGGACTTCAACTTATTCCAGTTTAATGATGGAAAATATGAATCTGCAGCTTTGCTTCATTCAAGAGCTCAACAGGTAATAATTTCATTCACTTTCAATCTGTGAACTAATATAAATGGAAATGTAAGTGTAAGTGTAGATTTGTGCTGTTCTGTATCCCGGTGATGCTACCGAAGATGGAAAACTTTTACGTCTAAAACAGCAATTTTTCCTTTGTAGTGCTTCTTTACAGGTTAGCTTTAGTAGAAATGTTGTTCTTTCTATTCTGTTTTAATGACATTTTTAGATTTTAGGACATCATTGCTAGATTTAAGGAAAGGAAGTGTGCCAATGAGGCGATCGAGTGGTCTGAATTCCCGTCTAAAGTTGCTGTACAATTGAACGACACACACCCGACTCTCGCAATACCGGAACTAATGCGTTTGTTAATAGACGAAGAAGGGCTAGGATGGGATGAAGCATGGGATATCACAGCAAGGTTTTTGCTTTTTCGTTATTTTATCTATCGGAACTCGAATTCTTATGTTCTGTTTATTTTAACAGAACTGTTGCTTATACGAATCATACTGTTCTTCCTGAGGCTCTGGAGAAATGGTCTCAATCTGTCATGTGGAAGCTCTTGCCTCGTCACATGGAAATAATCGAAGAAATCGATAAACGAGTAATACTCGACAATCTCTTAAGTTGTGCTATATTCTTCAGTGTTTTTTATCTCTTTTATTTTTGCAGTTTATCGCACTAATCAAGTCGAGTAAACCTGATCTTGAGTCTAAGGTTAATGATCTTCGTATTTTGGATCATAATCCGGAAAAGGCCATCGTTCGAATGGCTAATTTATGCGTTGTTTCTTCTCATACTGTAAGAAGCCTTCATTTTATCACATGAAAGAATCAAATTCTGCTCATTTTTGTAATGAAATGATTCTCAGGTTAATGGTGTAGCTGAGCTGCATAGTAACATCTTAAAATCGGAGTTATTCGCGGATTACGTCTCTATATGGCCAACGAAGTTCCAAAACAAGACTAACGGCATTACGCCTCGTCGATGGATCAAGTTCTGCAATCCGGAGTTGAGCCAAATTATCACGAAATGGTTGAAAACCGATCAATGGATCACTGATCTCGATCTTCTTACAAAACTACGGCAAGTATGCTTATCCGTTTTCGATCAATATCACTTGTTTTTATTGCAATAACATTTCCCGGCTTATCTCTTGCAAGTTTTCGGATGATCCCGAGTTGCAAAATGAGTGGGAATCGGCTAAACTTGCGAGTAAAAAACGACTAGCGAATTACATAATGAAGGTTACAGGGGAGAGTGTCGATCCGCATTCGCTTTTCGATATACAAGTCAAAAGAATACATGAATACAAGAGACAGCTCTTGAACATTTTAGGTGCAATTTACCGGTACAAGAAGCTAAAGGTTAGTGAAATCTTTCGTCTTAGTATCTCGTTTCACATTTCGAATGATGTATTCGATCTGTTTAAGGAAATGAGCATCGAAGAACGGAATAAGATGACTCCTCGTACGATCATGATTGGAGGGAAAGCCTTTGCAACGTACACGAATGCGAAAAGAATAGTTAAACTAGTGAACGATGTTGGTGCAGTTGTTAACACTGATCCTGAAATTAATACCCTTTTGAAGGTACATTTTTTTCTTCTGTTTATCCGATATCGACTTACCGACGGGATTCGGGATTGCATCAGGTTATATTTGTTCCGAACTACAACGTCTCTGTGGCAGAGATTCTCATCCCGGGAAGCGAATTATCACAGCATATAAGCACAGCAGGAATGGAAGCAAGTGGTACAAGTAACATGAAATTTGCACTAAACGGATGTCTCATAATCGGAACACTCGACGGGGCGAACGTCGAGATCAGAGAAGAGATCGGTGAAGCAAATTTCTTTCTTTTCGGAGCCACAGCTGATCAGGTTCCCAGACTACGTAAAGAACGAGAACAAGGCCAGGTAAAAGAACTCAATACAAACATCACATTTTGCAACATTGCATGATCAAATCACTTTTCTGTGTATTTCGGAGATCAGTTCAAACCAGACCCTCGATTCGAAGAAGCGAAAAAGTTCATAAGATCTGGAGCATTTGGAAGCTACGACTACAACCCATTACTCGAGTCACTCGAAGGAAATTCGGGGTACGGTAAAGGCGATTACTTTCTCGTTGGTCATGACTTTCCGAGCTACATGGAAGCACAAGAAAGAGTCGATGAAGCTTACAAGTAAGGAAGCTACAAAAGTATGAAGCTTTTATATGATTTTGATTCTTTGAAGTAATGATCTGTGTGATTTAACAGAGACAGAAAGAAATGGATTAAGATGTCCATAATGAGCACGGCAGGAAGCGGGAAGTTCAGCAGCGATCGGACTATCGAACAGTATGCTAACGAAATCTGGAAGATCAACAAATGCCCTGTTCCATGATCATAACTCGATGTTGTTAAGGTCTTCCCTTCTGATTTCACATATAATAATGATGTATGATTTGAAGTTTGAACTTACTAGAGTGGATTCAATAACATAGTTGTATTTCTTATTTTGGATTTGGTGCGGTACTCTGTATTGTTCGTATCGATCGGTATAATGAGCATGAATGATATCATCGTATTTTGGTCGTAAATTCGTTGGAATTGAATCGAATCTTTATGTTTCCCATTTGATATCATAGTATTTTAGTTGTAAATCCATTGGAATCGAACGGAATCTTTATGTTTTTGGTTTCTGAACGAGAACTATAATTATTATCTAAAAGCCCGTAAGTTGTATGAATATAATTTAATAAGTTACTAAATCAAACTATAACTATTATCTAAAAACCGGTAACTCGTATAAATATAAATTTAATAAGTTACTAAATCGAACTATAACTATTATCTAAAAACCCGTAAGTCGTATAAATATAAATTTAATAAGTTATTATATCGAACTATAATATCTAAAGCCCATAAGTTGTATAAATATAATTTAATAAGTTATTAAATCGAACTAGAACTATTAATAATACATTCACTTATCTTTCATTTTATATTTATATTATTTATTAATATATCAAAATACAATTCAAATAATTATTTTTGGACAAAAGGAGTATTTTGCACAAATTCTAAAATGCAGAATCGAAATTTATTATTAGAATATACATATAATTATAATTACACATATATTAAATTATAAAATGTAAAAATAATTAAGAAGAAGAATATAATTACATTGTAAAAATGCAGTTATTCTCGTTAAGTGTAAACATGAAATTAAAATTCTAAAGTAAAATAATACTTTAAAATATAATATAGACTAATGATATTTTTTGTAAGCATATGATATTATAAATGATAAAAAATGTAGAAGAAGAAATCGTTAAAAAGAAACAATGTAAACTGTAAACTAGAGAAATAATAATTAATTATTATGAAAATTATGAACATTCAATTTATAAAAAATGTATATCCATAAATTTACGAAGTATAATTCATTGTCAAAATCAAATTCAAACTTGATTATAGATTATAATTAAAAAATCAGAATATATTATAAATAATAATTTATAATAATAACTCAAATGAATATTACTTTGTTTTAAAAACAAATTATGCAATCTAAAACATAATTTTTTTATATAAAATAGTCTTAATATAATCAAAATTGTTAAATATTTTTTAAATAATATTTTTTTGTAAAATAATTTAGTTTTTTAAAAAAATAAATATATAAGGTTTAAAATTGGATTAATCCGATTTAAAAATTAAATTGTTTTATCATTAATTTATAGGTTTTGAAGACGACAAGGCTATTGCCAACAACTTGTCTACTTCCTATGCAGGAATGTCGAATCAAGGAAATTGGGGAAGAAAAAAACTACAAGCCCTACGATTTTGGAGTATAAAAAATGTAGCTTTATACCCTTTCCATAACCCATATACGATTTGATTGTCCATAGGCGTTTCTACTTTCTTTGATGGTCCCTGAATTTCCACTTTTGCATGTATTTAAAGGGTTAATGCTTCCCTTCTTCTTCTCGGATTAAGCGTATCTACTCGCCTGAGGGCTTTCTCTCCCCGTCAAGGTGGCGGCACTGTGTTTTTTACTGGGTGCTGAGGTTTTTTTGTATTTTTGTATGGGTAATTAGGTTTTGTGTTCCGTCTTTTTGTGGGTTTTGGTGCCGTATTAACTGCGTTTGTTGATCCGGCATGGGGAAGTGTAATGATTAGAAGAAGTGGACTGAGTCGTGGATGACTGATTATACAAAACCACCCATGATATTGTTGTCATAAATTCTGTTTCTGGGTAGATTTGTATTACCATTTTTAATGTTCTTGCATTGAATTCAGTATTTTTGTCATGTGGGTTTATCATTTATGACTGAAATTGTTTGTTTGCTTTGCAGATTTCAGTAAGCTGAGGGCTTTGTTTTTTGATTTCTGCGGATCGGAATTTGGTGGTTTCTCCAAGTTCGAAGCTTTGTAATCTTTTTCTGTGTGAAAATGGAATTGCAAGTTGCTGTAACTTCTATGCATTTCTCTCAGCCATCAGTTTCTTACTCTTCTTCTCAACCTTTCTCTTCTCCTTCATTGCACCGCCGGAGATTCTCCGGTGGGGATTTAGTTCTGTTCTGCCGACATGCAGAAATATCTCCGGCGCTCCATCGCCGCCGTAGATTCTCAAGGTGTACTGAGAATTCCATCAAAAGGGCTTTGAACGCAAGCTTGAATCATCACTTTTCTGATGAAAAGTTTACAAAGAGTACTTATGGAAAGTTTCAAGATCATCGAAAACCCTTTGAGGATTTTGAAACACCTGAATTTCCAGCACGACAAGAGATTATTCCTGCTAACATTGAAAGTATAGTAAACTCTATTGATATTCCTTTTTCTCTTAAAATGATCAGAAGAACGAGACAGTTACAAAAGGGATTGATTCAAGCTGGAGAAACAGCTTGTTGTTCAGTAAAGAAAGCTTTTATTTCAACAGTGTTTATAATTCGTGAGCTTCAAAGCTTTACACTGCAAATGAGGGAAGCTCTGTTTTATGAAGATTTGCAAGGAATTTTGGAACATGTTCATATAGAGATTCATGCTTCTTTCGTTTGGCTTTTTCAGAAAGTGTTCTCTCAAACTCCAACTTTAATGGTTTATTTGATGATTCTTCTTGCAAATTACAGTGTTCATTCTATGTCAACTATTTCTACAGTGCCTCCTTTAGTTCAAACACACATTGTTCATGAAGTATTATGTATGGAAGATCAGAAGATTATCGACGAAATAAACGTGGACTCGTCTATTGTTAACAAGCCTACGTTATCATCGTTATTCGGAGAATTCGGAGGTAATGGTGGAAAATACAGGCCGGTTGCTAGTGGTACGGATGGAGATAATCGATTTAATGAATCGGATGATCATCGTATGATTTCCCGGAACGAGGAATCTTCATTCGGAATCAACTCCGCAACTAATATTGATGAAGACTTCACTGAACAAGAGAAGAATTTGTGGGAATCATTTGTTGATGAAGCTTATAAAATGCAAGTTGAATCTAGAGATGGTCTTGATCAAGAAACGATGCAACTATTCGTATCGCCTATTAATGTTCATATCGATTCGGAACATTATTCGGAGTATTTGAGGACTGAACAGATTTATCAAATGGAATTGGCACATGAGCCTGATAATCCTCTTCTCTTAGCAAACTTTGCTCAGTTTCTCTACTTGTGTGTACAAGATTTTGACAGGTACATACTCCTTATCTTTTTACTTAGATTTCATTAGCTTCTTATCTTAACATAATTCATAGTTTAGGCCAATGAGATTCAAGCTTATGATATTTTATTGGATTTTTGTTTCTTGTTAAGAGTTTTATTGCATTTGTGGGTCATCCCAATTGAGACACCCTAAATCCCATTGGAACGGTTTTCGTATACCCGATTTCGAATCTTTAAGTTACAACTAATGATGAGTGATACTTTAGAAATTCGATAGTCGAAACATGCCATGAGCCTGCGTTACATTATGTGTTTGTCCTTTTCATTTGAAAGTAGGAGTAGTTGGTATTCGTTTAATTATGTGATCGATTGTTTTATATTTCAGTGTATTCGTTGTGGTTCGATATTTTGACATTCGTATTCTCATCTCCTTATCTTTTTAGTTAGACTTCATTAGCTTCTTATCTTAAAATAATTCGTAGTTTAGGCCAATGAGATTCAAGCTTATGATATTTTATTGGATTTTTGTTTCTTGTCAAGTGTTTTTATGCATTTGTGGGTCATCCTAATTATGACACCCTAAATCCCACTTCAACAAAAGGTTTTTCGAACACCCGATTTCGAACCTTTAAGATACGATTAGAAGCTACGACTAATGATACGAGTGACACCCTAAATCCCACTTCAACTATATACAAAAAAGGTTTTTCGAACCACTAAGATACGACTAATGATGCGTGACCCCATAGAAAGTCGAAACATGCCATGAGCCATGCATTACATTATATGTTTGTCCTTTTCATTTGAAAGTAGCAAGTAGTTGGTATTCGTTTATGTATCTGATTGATCGTTTATATGTCGGTATATTCGTGGTGGTTCGATCTTTTGACGGGTTCATACTCCTATATTTTTCTTGGATTTTTGTTTATTGTCACGAGTTTTTCAAACACCCGATTCGAACCTATAAGCTACGACTAATGATACGAGTGACACCCTAAATCCCACCTCAACTATATACAGAAAAAGGCTTTTGTATACCCGATTTCGAACCTCTAAGATACGTCTAGAAGCTAAGATTAATGATACACTTGACCCCTTAGAAAGTCGAAACATGCCACGAGACATGCATTCCATTATATGTTTGTCCTTTTCATTTGGTATTCGTTTAAGTATATAATTGATCGTTTATTTGTCGGTATATTCGTGGTTCGTTATTTTGTGAATGAACAGAGCAGAAGAGTTTTTCAAGAGAGCAACAAATGTTGAGCCAAAGGATGGAGAAGCATTAAATAGATACGCACATTTTATTTGGCAAGTAAGGAAGAATGTTTTGGAAGCTGAGCAAAAGTTTTTAGAAGCTATGGATATTGAACCGGATAACGCATTTTATCAAGCAGATTACGCCCGCTTTTTATGGAGTACTGGTGAAGAAGATATTTGCTTCATTTAATACAAACTTAGACCCAAAAGCTTTTTATTTTATATTGTTAATATAATTAATGAACCGGGTTCATTCACGGTTTTATCCGGTTTGTTTTTTCTCTAGTTAAATAATATTTCCCTTATTTTATTATTTTTTAATCCGAAAGTTTGATTTTAGTTATTTTGGACATATATATTTAAAAAAATTGCATTTGTAGCTAACAACTTAAAATTTTTAGAATGAAACATAAAACTATTAAGACAGTTTATTTTTTGCTCCTCATACTGTAATATATATATATGTTAAGTTGACAAAGGTTTTCTGTTAGCATGATTAGCATTTAAAGTACGCAAAAAAATATTATAGTTTGAAAAATTATACAAATTTACCATTCGTGTTCGTGTATCGTACATAAATAAAATATTAATGATTTCGAAGATGGTCAATAATAAACGTATTGGTAACTTGATGTGTATTATATGTATTTAATTGAAATTTGAGGATTACGAATACATATTTTTACTCTAACATTGTATCATATTTGCAATTTCCTAAGTTTGAGAATATCTCAACGTAATCTGTGAGTTGATGGAGACAAACACCACCCATATATATTTTGTACGTAAATTTGGTCTTATTAATTTTGGTAAATTTAATTCTATATTTTGAATGAAAATTAATCTTTATATTTTGTAAGTTTTAATAAATTAATTTATCAACATAACGAATTTTTTATTGATAAATCGCATTAATTTCTTCTTTATTTCCAATAAAAAAGTAATAAAAAATACTTATATGGGCGCCATTGTAAGACAAGGTCCCATGGTTGGAGAGTTTTTTAGACAAATAACATTGTCAGAAAAATATTATTAAAAAAATATCAATGAAAATTCGTACTTCAACGAAATATTACTGATGTAAATTTCATTTGTTAAAATACTACTGACAATGACATTTGATTAGACAATTATTGTTTTTCTAATATTAAAAGAATACTAAATTAATATTTCAAAAACATTATATATATTATATTATTGATTAATACACTAAAAATGTTTGCAGATAATATTAACAACTTCTAATTTGTTAAAATATGGATATTTAGATTCGATCTACTAGACATTTTAATAGCTATTATATTTTTAATATAACATTTCGATATCTAATATATTATATTCAAAAACTTTATATATTTTATATCTAAAGAAAAAATATATATACATATTAAATAGTAATGATTATTTTTCTAGCCAATATGTTTTTCTCTAACAATAGTGATCCGAATTACATGAGAATCGTAAAATGAGAAATTAATTAAGTGAATCAAATAATGTGTGACAATCGATTCAGTCTATTAGTAAAAAAAAATAAAATATTAAGTTTATTAGTGAAAAAAAATAAAATATTGAGAATTGTGTCATGATCTATTAACCAAATTTGATTTAAATGGAACAAATTTGAAATATATCTATTTTATAATCCTTTTATTGTTCATTACAAAACAATAATGTTCACTTTTACTAATATATATATATATATATCCTAAAAATTCGTTAAGATAATTATGAACTAATAAATATTTAAAGAAACAATTAATAGTATTCATATTATGGAATTTAATAAATTATATAATATAAAATATTTTTGAATTATTTATCAATAACTCATTACCAATATTCAATAAATTAATTAAAACTGTCAAATCTTAATATCTTTTCAGGGTTATTTTTAAAAATACAATTTTGTGAGTAATAAATGTTAAAATAATTATTTTTCACTAATTTTTATTTAATATTAGTTTTCTGATAGGATTACTGTGCATTTTTTGCTGCTGGATTAACGCCACGTCTCAGCATCCGTAGTGGCTGAAAAACGGCCACGTGATATCCCGTTCTTATATTACAAAATGACGACAGTACCCCGTAATCTTTCCGTTGGCGCCTTCAAAACGAAGTAACTCTGTTAGAAGGGCAGGTCTGTCTTTTCACAGAAGGCTGAAGGTCGGTGAATTCAAACGTCTCCAGTTTTTAAGGTCCAACTGGAATTTCAGTTCACAATCGGAAAATGGCGCCGCGGACGAGAGCGATATCGTTTCCAAAGATAGTGATCGAGAGGGATTCAGACACGGAGGAAAGTTCTTCGGAGGAAGAACAAGGGGGAGGGGAAGAGGAAGGTACAGGCTATGAGACGGATGAGGAAAATATTGAGGAGGAAAAGGTCGAAGTTCCGATATATAAAATCAGGAAAGAACCTATCACTATTAGCCTCAAGAAAGTTTGCAAAGTAAGAATTTATTTTTGTGTTTTTAAATTCCATTGATGTGAGAACCGTTTATTGGGTTTTGTAAGGTGTGCAAGAAACCTGGTCATGAGGCGGGGTTCAAAGGCGCTACTTACATTGACTGTCCAATGAAGCCATGTTTCCTGTGCAAAATGCCGGGTAAGTTAATTGCTGGGAAGAAACTATATGCATTTGCTGATTCTCATTGTTTTCATTAGTCCTTCATTTTATTGTATGCATTGTTGTTCATTTTTTATTCGTTGTATTTATGGAAGTTCGTTTTCTAATGAAAAAATGGTATTTCAAGGGCATACCACGATAATATGCCCACATAAAGTGGCTACAGAGCACGGAGTTTCGCCTGCACCTTTGAAGAATGTTCATAGTCCCATAGATTATGTTTTTGAGCGACAACTTAGGTGTCGTATCTTGGCGGTAAGTTCTTGTCGAATTTCATGGCATATTCTACTTTAGAAATTTAGCCCGTTCATTTCTCTACTCTCCACAATGCAATTCATGCTAAAATTTTGATTCTTTCTTCTTACTCGGTGTACTGGCTTCGTTGTTATGTAGCCTCTTTATGCCTTTTATTTGCTTCTATTTTGCATCTCCTTATATATAAATGGCTTTCCTCTTTTTAAAAATGTTTTCTTTACATAGATGGTTTCTTTTCGTTTCATATTTCTATATAGTACAGAAAATGGAGAATGATTATTTCTATGTTGGGTATGTTAGTTTCAATTATGTTTTATGACAGATTAAGCCGAAGTTTGTCATACCAAATAAGGTGCAGTGTGCAGTGATTCGATATCATAGCAGGCGAATAACATGCTTGGAGTTTCATCCGACAAAAAACAATATTATTATATCTGGTGACAAGGTTACTTCTTTACTATCATGTTTTTTCCAGTTCGTTTAATGCATAATTGGCTTCGAGGATAAAAATCTATTATTTTGTACAGAAAGGGCAACTTGGAGTTTGGGATTATCATGAAGTGCATGAGAGAAAAGTATATGAAAACATACATTGCTGTATACTGAACAATATGAAGTGAGTTCTCTCCATTTTCCTCATCATATTATTTTGATTTGTTCTTTGATGATTATTTTTTGAGACCATATGATTTCGGTGTGTTGTATTCGTACTTTATGATTTAAGATCTTTGTAGCTGTATTCATGACTCAAATGGGACTGCAGGTTTAATCCTTTAAATGATGGAACTATTTACGGTTCTTCCTCTGATGGAACAATTAGTTGCACCGATTTGGAAACTGGATTATCATCAACATTGGTGGATCTTAATCCTGATGGTTGGCAGGTAATTATCTATTAGCAACGAAATAATTCTTTGACCAAGTACAGATGCATGGACTCAAGTGGATTCGAATCCTCGTCGCCCTCTTAAAATATGCGGTTATGATCCTCGAATCATCCATTTTTTCCCTCAGGGTCCAAGCAAATGGAGAATGCTCTACGGATTGGATCTGAACTCCGACAAAGGAATACTGGTTGGTGCTGATAATCGTGGGCTCCTTCACATGTAATAATATCTTATACTTATCTTACTGCCATGTTCATCTAAAAAAAGCTGCATATCTTCTCTTTTTCGCATATTCTTACAGGATTGATATCCGTTCGAATGATGTAATTGAGAAACCTGTTTTGATACATAAGAAAGGCAGCAAAGTCACTGGTTTACACTGCCATCCTCTTCAACCAGATCTCCTACTGAGTTGCGGAAATGATCACTTTGTAAGTTTCCATGTCGATTCCCTTTAGTCGATTGTTACACTCTTTACTTTTTAGTGTACGAAAAGCATTTCACTTAACTCAGGCTCGTATATGGGACATGCGACGTCTAGAAGCTGGCTCTTCGATATATGATCTAGCACACAAACGAGTTGTCAACTCTGCATATTTCTCCCCTCATAGTGGTTGCAAAATACTCACAACTTCACAGGACAATCGTATACGAATATGGGACTCCATATTCGGAAAACTAGATACTCCAAGTCGAGAAATTGTACATAGTCATGACTTCAATCGACATTTAACTCCTTTCCGAGCTGAATGGGATCCAAAGGTAAATAACTCTTCCCTTCTCTTCTCCATATCTTGATATTTAAAACAATGCTCATTTATTCAGGACTCATCCGAGAGCCTTATCGTAGTCGGGCGTTACATAAGTGAAAATTACAACGGGGTTGCATTGCATCCGATAGACTTCATAGACGCAAACACTGGACAACTAGTAGCTGAAATTATTGATCCTAACATCACAACAATTACTCCTGTCAATAAACTACATCCACGCGAAGATGTTTTAGCTTCCGGAAGCTCCCGGTTTGTGTTTTTCTTTTTCTTCTTCCTCGTATACGTCGGATATTTGATATTTTGGCAGCTCCCGGTTTGTATTTTTCTTCTTCTTCTTCCCCATATAGATAGGATATTTGATACTTTGGCAGCTCCCGGTTTGTGTTTTTCGTCTTGTTCCTCATTTAGGTCGGATATTTGATATTTGGCAGCTCCCAGTTTGTGTTTTTCGTTTTGTTCCTCTATACGTGACATTTCAGGATTTGATATTTGGTGTATTCAGGTCAATCTTCATATGGACACCAACAGGAAACATGGATTCGGATGAAGAAAAATGTGAAAGAAACATAATTTTGTGCGATAAAGAAGGTAAAAGGGGGAAATTAAGCGATGATGAGTTTGATGATCCGAAGAAGAAGAAGAAGAAACGCAGCACAAAATCTATGACCCGCAAATGCTAACAGGTTTTGTTTTTTAAACATCTTTTGTGTATATATTTGTCACTTTTGATGTATTGTTAGTGTTATTACTGTGTTACTAGGCATTATGGCGCATGATATTAATGTTTTGTTAGTATGGGCAATTGATTTAATTTGCAATATATTTTTATTTATATGTTTTTTGACATGATTTAATTTAGGATTTGATGTGTATTGTGCATTTTAATATTTATTGAATGTTTTAGCGATTGGGTAAATAGTTTATTGACCGTCTCATTTGTTACTAGAATAATTTTATTTGATTTCATATAAGAGTTGGTTTGAATGATTTCTAATTTATTTAAAGTTAAGTGATAAATGAGTAGTAATTGTTATATTAAATATTTTTTTGTATAACATAATTTTATATGTATTTTTGAAGTTATTTATATTATTCTTTTATGACAAAAGTTTTCTAGTATTTATTGAGATTCATGTGTATTGCGTAATATCCATAATTGAAAATTTCATAGATCAAATTGGAACGTAGATTAAGTATGTATGTACTAACTCTTAGAATTATTTTTTATCAAAAATTGTCCATGTGAAGTTACTTGATGTTAATTGTTATCGCTAGTTACATTGTTGTTATTTTTTACTTAGCAAATTTTTAATATAATAAAATTAATTGATTTTTAGATTTTTAATTTGATTTTATATGATTTTTTTTCAATTTATCATCTTTTTAATAGAATTAGAAGGAAATTAATCATAAACTATGGAGAATGTAATATATGTATTTCTCTAAAAATTAGAATTCTTCTACCATAAATGAATTGACATCTAATCTTAAGAATTAAACACTAAACAAGTAAAATAATTATGTTATTTATTATATTTTATTTTGTCCGCGGCCCGAGGTGATTTACGTGGAGTTATCCAAGTGGATAACATAGAATATTATTGAGGAATTTTTTAATATTATTAAATTATTTTTATGGAGCATATAAATAGAAACCCAGACGGACAATTTCCCACGCATTCCGTTCTTCATCATCATTCCGCATTTCTTCGCCTGCAACTCTGAATTACTTTGCTCCTGATGTGCTACTGCTAAGTTGCATAGGCTATGGGGGCAGCGGCGTCCATGAATTCAGACGGTGGTTCTAATGGCGGCGAAGAGATAGAAGACCCGTGTAACGGCTCCCTGCTCTACGTCTCCCTCAAGATGGAGAACTACAAGTTTGATGGGAAACTTGTTCCCCATGTCTCTGGATCCGTACCGCTTGTTGGCTCATGGAATAGTTCTAGAGCGGTAAGATTGTTAATACCCAACTTTTGGATTTTCTAGTTTTCTGTTATTGCTACCTTGGTATGAAGTTGTGGGTGATTGTGATTCATTGTGGCAACTAGGGTTTTGTTTATGAAACTGGGTTTGTTTTTACTGCTTCTGAAATTGGTTGATGTTTTGTTGTAAAATGATCAGCTTCCATTGGAGCGTGAATCCACTTCTATGTGGGAGATAAGTTTCGTTGTTCCCCCGAATCACGGTAATTTACTTCAATCTGTAATTTGATTCCTTCATATCTTTGATTTGGATTAATGGAATTAGAGACGTTGGATTTCAAGTTTCTATTGAAACCAAAGAACAGTAATTCTCCTTGCATAGTCGAAGAGGGTCCAGAGAGACAATTGTTTGAGGGTAAATTACGAGGAGACCGAAGGCCTGCCGTGTTTAACCTGAGTAATGATGAAGTTCTTGAGTACATAGTCTTCATCAAAGGATATAGAGTTTCTCCATTTGATCTTGCAGCCAGTTGGAGAGCATATCAAGATAACTTTCAGCATTGTGGTTCTGATGCAACTATTGAGGTATAACTTCATGCATGTAATTCTAAAGAGCAAGTTCAACATTGATTTCTTAATATTAGGATATGCCTTGCGCGCCTTAATAATGCTTTATGTTTCAAATTTATTATGGAGTTGTTTAAATAGGAATAAAACATTTCAATTTTTTAAAAATGTGTGTTTATCTAATGCAGAATATTTCATCAGTAAGCTTGGAGCTTGATCTTGAACATTATGTTATTACATCCCCATCAATGCATTCTAGCCATGTTTATGCAGCTAACATGGCTGAAAATCCTAGGTCACTTCTAAATCAGAGAGATATATCTGATTTAGCGGTTTACTCTTGCTCTTTTGCTCATTTTTTAAGTATGGTTTTAATCCTTAGGTGTGTTAATTTGATGATACTGATTGGATTAAAATCTTGATGCTGTTTTAAATTAATTGAAAACATGGGGTTCATGTATAGGATTTACACAATTAATTTAAAATTGTTCTGGCTTGGTTGAGTCAAAGGCATGTGGTGTTAAATTTCTAGAGTTAAGTCAATTTACATGGGGAGTGTGCTCGGATATAACGTATAAGAGGGAGGAGACCACATCGTAAAAGACTTGAACAAGTCATTTACTATGGTCTACATTCCCTCTTATAAACCAATCCACCCCACTTTTATTTTACGATGTGCGACAATAGACACTATTTCAACATGTGGAACTTTATCGCAGGTTCAGAAGCAAGAGGACCATCTTGAACTAGTAACGTCACAGAGTGAAACAAATTTTGGTGCAGATCTCAAAATTGATTTGCATTCGAAGGTTGTTCCAAAATTCTCTTTTTCATGTGAGAAAGCTTTATAGATTAGTGTGACTTATCATATGTTACTTAATATATATTCTTAGAATTCCATTCTAGCTGCAGCGGGAGCTGGTGCCATTGCTGATCAGATGCTAGGACCAAAGGAGGATAGACATCTGGCAATTGTTTTGGTACTCACATTACTTCATGGACTTTTTGTAGCTATCTTTATTATATAACTTGTTGGATTAAACACATGTGCGAACAAACTCGATAGATTAAGTAGTAGAACCTTAGAATAAGCAAAAGAGAAAACAACGACATAAGAAATTTAATGTGGAAACCTAAGATGGGTAAAAACCACGTGATCGGAGAAACGGTCAAATTCACTAACACTTGTGGAGAATACAACACACACGAAGAGGAAATTCGGAATACAAAAGTTGATAACAAAGAACCTTGTGGCCTATTTGTATAGATGAGGTCGTTGAGATAATTAAGGTAAGTAACAAATATATTCTAATATTTGATCATATTCTCATATATGATTTTCCATAATCAAATCATATATATGCGTCCGTATATACTGATTTGATATGATCTTGTTTCCTTGAATATCTCCTTCCATAACTCACGTACATCCTAGACCAATGGGTCCCACCATATTTTAGTTCGGTCCTCGACCGATTGTCTCCATCTCATATCTTCGGATAGGTCCCTTGTCACCTTCGGTATTGCGTACTTCAGTCCTAAACCGATCGGTACCAATACCGATCGTCCTCCATTTGTGCCCAATCGACCACATTGTCGATCACCATCCAAGTGTCACCGATCGATAACAATACCGATCTCCACATTTAAGAGTTCACCTGAATTTTTTCTTATTAAGGTTGGGCTCCCTGCACGAGGAAAAACATTCACTGCAGCAAAGCTTACCCGGTATCTTCGTTCATTAGGTCATGATACAAAACATTTTAATGTCGGGAAGGTAGAAAAAAATGTTATCTCATCATTTATCCTGTGTGCATCTGTGGCTATAAAGTTGACCTTTTATACTTTTTTTCCAGTATCGCAGGCTGAAGATTGGAACTAATCAGGTAATGTTAGTTTGTAATGTGTATTCTTCATCCTGTTGCTATTTAGAAAAATGAATTGACTTGTATTTTGGAATTCTTATGTAAAAAAATTTATTGAGTTGAAATTGAAGCATACTATAATTGTCACATTCATGATTTTAGGAGGGACACCTTTTATTTATTTTTTTGAACTGTAATATTATTTCATGAGAAAATGATGTGTTTGGTCCCAAAAGTTTTGTGATTTTAACAAATTTGGTCATCCAAACTTTAAATTGGCATCCGTAGTCTTTATACTTTGAACGTTTAGGCAAAAATAGTACTCAAAGTTTCCAAATTTGGCAAATTTGGTCTTCATATGGCAAAACTAGTCCACAAAATTTGGGGATCAATTTTGTCATACACATTAAACTTTGAGAACTGAATTTCCCAATTTTACAAAGTACGAGGACTAGTTTTACCAAAACTCAAAGTTTGTGGACTAGTTTTGTCATTCGAAAACTTTGGGGATTAGATTTGTCAAAATTAAGAAATTATGAAGACCAAATTTGTCAAATTATATAAACTTTGAGGATTTTAAATGTCATCCGCCTGTTATTTCATATATATGTTACCTTATGTATAAGGTATTCTCAAGGTACAAAAACTGAAAATCACATGATTGTATAATATTTATACACTGCATTGTCTACGGCCTCAAAAGGGGGGTCTAACCCATTCAACTATCTTAAGTCTATGTAGTTTTCCTCGTTCCTTTATCCAATGATATACCAATGTTTTATTTTTTTGAAATTTTATCTTAAGTAATGAGGTTATAGGAGCATCTGTATGGAATATCTTCTATATTTTCTTGCAGTCTGCTGATTTTTTCAGAGGTGACAATCCAGAAGGATTAGAAGCACGAAATGAGGTAACACTTCAGATTGTTAAACAAATCTTATTACGATTCCCTTTCCCTCCAATGAAATTTGCTCCCAAAATTAATATTCTTGAAATTTTCATTCATTTTTCATGTTGTTTCTTGCATACAGTTTAATTTGTCTTCGCTAATAGGTGGCAGCACTTGCAATGGAAGATATGATAGCTTGGATGCACGAAGGTGGTCAGGTAATTTACCCGTATGCAAATTCTGGATATGTATATGTGAAATATTATCCCACATCGGTTATGGAAATATAAATCTTATAGTTTATAATGGAAGTGATATCATAAGATAATTGGTTTGTCCTAACCTTTTCAATATGACTCACTTGTCTTATGAACTGGGTTGCACCGACACTCTTCCGGCTTATTGAATCCTGAATTTCTACATGGCATCGGAATTGTAGGGTGGGTTTTTGGCTGGTTCGTACCAATTTAAACAAAAAAACTCTGGTAGAAAAGTGCATCGAACTTAGGCGAAAAAAATAGATTGACCTATTATTCCAGCCCCTTGAATCTTGAATTTCTATAGTATCTAACCCATCTATAATGCATTTAAATGTTCAGGTTGGGATATTCGATGCGACTAACAGTACACGCGAGAGAAGAAATATGCTAATGAGAATGGCAGAGGGAAGATGCAGGGTACTTCTTTCAATTTTGATCACTCTAGTTTTTATTATTTATTCTTGTTATTTTAATGCTATCTTAGTATAATTATTATTTAGGTTTCATTCATTGCATATTTTTGAAAGGTCTATCATGAGTTTGAAAATGTATGATTTATAATGTATGTAGACATTTTTGTATTTACCTGATATATCATTATTTATACAGATCATATTTTTAGAGACAATTTGTAATGATAGACAAATAATTGAAAGGAATATACGACTCAAAGTTCAACAAAGCCCAGACTATGCTGAAGAGTATGAATGTTATTTCATATATATGTTACCTTATGAATAATGCATTCTTAAGGTACAAAAACTGAAAAAATGCATGATTGTATAATATTGATACAACTACGTTACCTTGTGAACCTTGTTCTTATATTTTAGTTTATGGTGTTTCAGGCCGGATTTTGAAGCTCGATACCATGACTTCAAAGTCAGATTAGAAAATTACGAAAAGGTAAAGATCTCATGCATGTTTTTTTCACATAAATGAAAGTGTAGTTTTTAATGATACTTGAATTGATGATCGAAATGAGTGTATTCATGACGATTTAGGTTTATGAACCCGTTGAGGAAGGTTCTTATATCAAAATAATTGATATGGTCAGTGGCAATGGTCGGCAAATTCATGTAAGTTTTCACTCCATGATATTTTTTCATTTTGCGGTTTAGGGGTGAGCATGATATTTGATATGAACCCATATAAACGGGTCAACCCGTGGGCTGATACATCAAATATTAGTTTATGAGTTGAGCCACGAAATTCACTCTGTACGAGTCAACGGGTTGAAATTGACCAAAAAAAACTTTTAAACAAATTTAGTGTTTAAATTGTCGTTTTTTTGTTTACGTTTTTAGTTTAGGGTTTAGGTTATGTAACCCGTTGACTGATTGAGCGCATTTTCAACCCATTGACTGGCCAAGAAAATTTTACAACCCGTTGGATCAACCCGCATGGGTTGGACCCGTAACCTGTTGGGCGGACCCGTACCCACCTCTATATGCGATTCATATATTTTAGTCTTTTTATGTCCTTATTCTCTTTTGTGTTGTATGATTTAAATTTTTTATTTGAACTGTAATGTTATTTCATATATATGTTATCTTATGAATAAGGCATTCTTAAGGTACAAAAACTGAAAAAATGCATGATTGTATGATATTTATACAACTGAATTTTCTACGCTCTCAAAAGGGACCCTAACCCATTCATCTATCTTATGATTTATTGATTTTTTTGCTTTTTATTTTGTGTCCTAATCTATGTGATTCTATTTATCTTATGGATGTCATAACAATTATAAAACAGACGAACAACATTAGCGGTTATCTTCCCGGGAGAATAGTTTTCTTCTTGGTATGTTGGATTCTCTTGAGGTGATATAAAGATTATAGTTACTTGTATTAACTTTTACTATTTTGTA
This sequence comes from Utricularia reniformis, assembly GCA_009725065.1. Classification (NCBI taxonomy): domain Eukaryota; kingdom Viridiplantae; phylum Streptophyta; class Magnoliopsida; order Lamiales; family Lentibulariaceae; genus Utricularia; species Utricularia reniformis. The sequence goes on from RWGZ01001077.1 coordinate 123,131, forward strand.
TTGAATCTCAGAAAGTCCTAATTATTCAATATATATTTGAAAGAGAGATTGAGCCTCATTCTTTACCCAACGTTTTCATACCACTCGGTACGTCAAATACCAGACCGTACCACCCGGTACCAAGTTTTAGGGTCGGATTCTGGGTATTTTCGGGTCCGACCCAAACAAATAATTAAATATAACTTTTTATTAATATATATAAAAAATTGGTATTGGCTGGTATACCGCCCGTACCGGTACGAAATTCCTAACCGGTATGAAAACATTGTCTTCACATGATGTATGTATTTAAAACATTGTAATTCTAGTTTTTTTTCTTCATTTGCATATTATCCTTCACATGATGGAAGGAGAATAACATTGTTTCTTCACGGTTATGCTTTTAAACTTAAATGGCTTCGTTGATTCTTGCAGGTAAATACGCATTTGACTCCTCGTCCAATTTTGCTTAACGCATAGACAATGTTAGACGATGAATCAATGGTGATAATGTATCAGAGGTTTTCTCGTACCTGAACATGAAATTACTTTTCTATGTTGTAATTCTGAACTTGTTGCATGAGTTTTTTGCATGAAACTTCTTATTTTTTACATTAAAAGATACGATTGTTATTTGCAAGTTATGTTATTTGCATTCGATATCGAAAAAATGGAATTTTTTTAGAATGCTGAATAGTAATTCCATAGAGCATTGAGGGTTAAATGTTTGTTCTTATATTGTGTTATAAACTGTGTTATTTGCATGCAATGATCCTTTTTTTCGTATAATATTGGCAAAAACGACGATAAATGTCTTATTAGTGTTTATTCTTCTTCCTCCATTTCAGTGATTCTTGTGACATATATGCAAATAAACTAGCAAATTTCATAGATAAGCCCCTGAGAAATGAAAAAGCTGCTTCTGTGAGTTCTCTTATTGCCAAACATTGAGTTTGATTCAATTTATAACTCCATATGATTCGCTAAAAATTCCGGTAAAGGCCCCGAGTAATCATCAAGCGTCTGTTATCGGCTTATTATTTGACAATGGCTTGCGTTTCATTGCTCGATTTCATGGCTTTTTTTAAAAAAACCAAGTGTTGACATATTGAAGTGTGGTTTGGTTATTGATGTCATGTACGCTTTCTCAAAAGGCTTTATCCTATTTGTCTGTCTTCTTTCGTATATGTTTAGTATCTCAATAGTTTATATTGTCGATGATTATGTTAAATTTCTAGATTTTGGTCAATTTACGTGAAGAGTGTACATGGCCGATGAGGAGACCACACTGTAAAAAATTTGAACAAATCATTTACTATAGTTCACATTCCCCCTTGTAAACTAATTCAATCCACATCTAAATTACAATGTGGGACGATTTTTTCAAATGAAGAAATAAAGAAAAACATTGATGAATACATGTACATCTCAAGCTTTTATTATACATATCGGATTTTGCACCTCCGGTTCGATACATCTTCATTCGTTTACATGTTTATTTATTCTTTACGGTGTAGGTCTCGTAAAAAGGACAAGTTGAGGTACCGATACCCTCGTGGTGAATCTTATCTTGATGTTATGCAAAGGTTTGTTTGTAAAGTAAGTTGCAAGTTAAAGTATTAGTTCACTTACTTGTATTTGTTCTCTTTTTTAGGCTTGAACCTGTGATAATTGAACTGGAACAGCAAAGAGCTCCGGTTTTTGTTGTATTTCACCAGGTCTTCTTCGTCGAAAAGAATAATTTTCAATATCAACATTCTCGATTGACAATTCTCAGGTTGTTTTGAGAGGTTTGTATGCTTACTTTGTTCTCATATACTTAGTCTGGTTTTTGCTATGGTGATTCAATATATTTACTTCAAATGATATAGGGCAGCCCTGAAATTTACATTGACAACAAAATAGACCAAGAAAGCTGTATAATCTAAGGGAACGATGGTTTGTTCCGTTCCAACGTAGATGAATGTGGAAATTGGGATGCTGATTAACTTAGAGCTATACAAAATCAAGAGGGGATTACGCATTACTGTACATAAAAAAACTTACTTGGTTTGTTTTTGGATGATAGTCAAGTTCAACAAAATAGTACCAATTACCATCTTGATTTTGAACGTCCTTGAGGCATAATAAAAGTTAGTTGTGCACAAAAATAAAAGGTGGGGTAAAAGCAAAGATAATAAAATAAGATGTGCAAAGAGAACGCAGAAAACTCCATAGACTTTGAATCTGTTAGAGCCCGTTTGAGGCTGTAGAAAACGCAGGTGTATAAATTCCATATAATCATGTGATTTTTTGTCGGTTATGTACCTTTAGAATACCTTATGAATTCATGAGTAATTTATATATGAAATAACATTACAATTAAAAAAAAGATGTGCAAAGAGAGAATACCTTTAAACCATAATGGCATATGCAGTCATTCGACTTTACGGGATTTTTCTCTAGTAAAAAGCTCTGGTTCTTGTACATGATCTATTTCCTCATGCCTAACTCTCTTCATTAACACACATTCTTTAATGATAAAGTTCTTAGAAGTTGACAAGGAAGAAGACTGACTTGGTATATTCTCAATATTTCGAGGTATTTCGGGTGTAGATGAAGTGAGCTCACCGGTAGTGTTACAATAATATTTGCAGGCGGAACGAAGGGAGTAGAACATGACTCCTGCCGGTGACACATACCGCAACTCCCTCTTGTCGCCTTTATGTTGAAAATGAAAAGTCCAACCAACATAAGACAAATGCTTCTTGGCTTTCATAGCTTTTGTTTTGCATCCCTTGAAAGTTAGGCCATTTTGATCGCCAAAAGAATGGTAATAATCACTCACTGCTTCGGGGCAAAATTCGGGTTCAATGATTTTCACATTGTTAGTTTCAAGCTTTGATAGATCACTGTTCCGTTGTAACTTTTCACAAACTTTATGCACATATTCTTCAATGGATTTATCACAACTCTTTATGCTATCTTTTGAACTAGTAAACTCTTTTGATTCAAATTTAATCATCAGGGGTTGAAGACTGTGATCTTGAAAAGCCTGATTGATTGAATAATATAGTTTCCCATCAGGTGACGAATAACGGAACCTTGTATATTTCGTATCCTTCATAAACTGAATGTTCCAGCCTAAGTGCAACAGATGTTTCCTTACATTCAACACAAGATCACTTGGAAGTTTTTTACACATTCTAGACATTTCCTTGTACTCATGAATCGAATCGGGACAAAATTCAGGGCCTGAAATAAATTCAGGCACAGCAGTATTCCAAATAACCATACTTCTTTTATTTGAACTCCTGTCGTCTTCGCAGTAAAAATTACCACTCGTTGAAGGCTCTTCACTGATTTCATTGATACCAACCCTGTGTTCTTCATCTTCATTATGAGATAAAGGAGGGCTGGGAGTCAATAATCCATGTTCACTGGTTAGTGATGCTTGAACCAGATTATTCTGTCGAACCAAGCCGTATTTATTATCTGTTCCTTGAGAGATATTCATGCATGGTAAAGGTGTGATAGGCATAAGGGATACCCCTTGTTTATTTAGAACAGGTTCAGAAGCTGTTGTAGGGAAGTCGAATAAAATTTGATCCATCTCTTCATTGTTCTCTGATGTAATCATTTCTGAGAAGAGTTTCAGAAGAGTAATTCTAAAATTCTCATATAATACCTGTGGAACTACCTTTTCCCATATGTTCCGACATGAATAAGTCCATTCAAAATGTGTCTTAAATCCACATTTCATTCTCACTTCATACCATATTTGCTTGAGTGAAACGGAGAGGGGCCAGTTTTGCTGATACTCTTCAATAAATTGAAGAAAACCCCAAGAACCACGTGGTTTCCATTCCTCTGAAATTTCATCCCAATCATTAGATAAACGAAGCTTATCTATCTGAGCTTCTAATTCATGACCCAAATCAGGAAAGAAAATTTTCCTCTGCATGCTGTTAATTTTCTTATCAAAAATTACTCCTTCCCACCAGGCATTCTCATAGAAGTAATCAACGCATTGCCCATAACGAAGAGAAAATGGATCTAATTCACAAGAAGGTGGCAAAGGCCTTATGTTTCCTCTGTAATTGTCTGGTACTTCAATATTACCATTAACATATCCCTCAATTGCCTGGATGACATTTATCTTCTCAGTACGTTTAGAAGAAGCTTTGTCATTTAAAAGGTGATCAAATTCAACTACACGAGAATACCTTTCACAGCTAATAATCGTTCCAGTATGCCAAGAACCAAGAAACCCCTCCTTCAAACTCCTCACCTGACAGATACGACAATGAAATAATTAATTGCAAATCAAGCAAAGAACAAACACAGCGGACTACAGTAATTCAGTAAGCATTTATCAAACACTATCGATTCCAGTAGAAAATCAACAAACAATCCCCAAAACTCGCTTCGAATCCGCCTCTCAAATTCCTCACATTCACGCATCGTTACCAAGCTTAACTACAAGGCAACAAAATTCATGAAAAATCAACAACAGGAATCCTAAAAACCTCACATCGCAATAATCAGAAAATATCAACCCATGCAGAGGAACAAACGTATTTTCAATCGATCAAAACAGAAACAAAATGCCGATCAGATCAGTCAATAATCAAACCTCAACCCTTTCACGAAGAAGCAACTTCCTCCGAATTCTTCCAGCCGCCATTGACAACAATTGACCATGAAGAGCAAGAGTTTCCACTTATCGGGGGCTTTTCTATTTTGTTCTTTTATAATTTATTATATTATAATTAATAAAATTTAGTTTCCCGGTCTTTGCATGAGAGCCGTTATTCTGAGTCCTACTAACGTCAATCTTCCGCCACGTGGTTTCGCTTTGCATGAGATTCGCTACCAGCCGTCCGTTATTTAGGGTATGTATATCTATATATTTTTTACATCTAATTTAAGTGAATCTCATATATTTGATATAAAAGTTAATTATTAAATACATAAATTATTAAATATTCTATTATAATATAAAACAACTTAATAAAAAAATACATCTAAGGGTGTGTTTGCAAAAATTTTGAAAGTAATTTATGTAAAAAGAGAAATAGAAACACAAAATGAAATACAAATATAAATTATGAAATGTTCTATAATATTTTTAGAATACACAAATAATGAATAAAAATATATGACTGTTCTGTTGTATAAATAGAATAGTAAATTATATGTTAATCAAATTACTTTTCTACCCTTATATTTAGTGAATAATAAATTATTAATCGAAACTTTATTCGATTGCCACAAAATATGATATTCAACAATATTACCATCAAGATAATGGCACAGTTCTGTATCGTCTAAACCCTAATTTCTCAGTAAACATATATTGAAATAAAAATCTTTTCTATTTTCGTCTAAAAAATTATGTTTCTATTGAAATAAACATACATTGAAATAAAATGATCCGGAATTCCGCACCGATTTGGAGCGATACGATCGTTATAACTCATGTATACCGGCCGATCATGTTTTCTTTTTTAAAAATTAATTTTCATTTAATTTTTTAAGATCGAAGCCAAAAATACCGAAAATCTACCATAATACCCAGTACCCGACGGTACCCAAAAAAGTACCGGTGAAGCTCCAATATTTGATGGTATATCATCCGATATGAAAACATTGAGATTTATGACGAATCTCTCATGTCAAAAATTGTTAAAAAAGATAAATAATGACATTTTAGTCATTTCAAAAACCAGAAGTTGAAATTAAAAATAAGATTTATGTTGTTTTTTATTTATAGTTATAAATTTTACTTATTTAAAAATTGAATGAAAAATATGATATATTTTGCAATTTCCATAATTTCTATTTTCCTAAAATGAAAAAACATAAACAAAAGTGATACATAAGACACTCTAAATCTTTCGTTATTTTGGGAATAAATCATATTAAGTTTAAATAATAATGTAATCAACCAAATTTGAATATGGGTAATTCATATATACAAAGAAAATGATTACCAAAGTCAGCTACAACATTTCTTATTAAAAATCAATGAAATTATCATTAACACTTAATATCACAATTATATATATAATAAATGTATACAATAATATATAATGAGGTTTATATTTTAAACAAGTTATTTGGATGATATTATAGATCATCTAATATCAACTGAATGTTTGGTAACAGCTTTATTAGTTTATGCACATGTATATTAATTATTATCATAAAATTTACCTAATATAAAAAATAAAAGTAATGATAATATTATTTAAATTCATTCGAATGCAGATGTGCTTGGAATACTCCGGAGCCAAATGAACTTCCAGATGTCTATCTCAAACCTGATTAACAAGACACATAACAATTTAATCAGGTCTTGGATCTTGCCATCTTCGACTTATAAATATAACAAACGTGGTATTAAGTGTTAATTAAATGATCATTTATTTATAATAATAAGATTGTTGTTATAATTATCGAGAATAAATATACAAAATTTAAAAATTATCTGGATCCATTGGAATCAATCGGATCTCACCGTAAAACAAAGTAGTTGAGTATATCCGTGAATCATGTGGTGGGTCTTCTGCATCACTACGTATTTTGTGGAGAATTCCTTTAGGTTTCTCCCTAAGTAAATCTTTGATGGATGGAGAATATATCCGAATATATACGTATGACTTGGGGACCACGATCATATTTATAGACAACAATTAAGATTTCATACTTCAACCCATCATGGAAGTAGAAACCTAATAAATTAATTTGATCACTTTTAATTGACTTATAAATAAGATAATTTTGGTTGTGGATCATTTTTAGGGTACCAACGGTCACCATGTTTTTATCGTAATAAATGATCAATATCTGGTTTTTAGTTTTGTTGTTTGCGAAGACAACTTTGATAAGAATAAAGAATGAGAAGAGACAACGATTTAACGTGGAAAACCCCAAAGAGAATGGAAAAAAACCACAATGTCGAGATGATTTATAAGAATAAATTCAATAAAGGTGAACTAGGTAATACAACAATAATCGGGATAAAGAGAAGAACAATAATCGTATTAATAAAAGGGAAAAAGTAGCAGGAGGATGTAGTCAGAGATTCTGCCCCGAAGTGGAGTATATAGTGTTTCTTAGATCTTGTGGCCTACCTATTCCTTATATATGAATGGTAGTCGATTTATTATGCTAATTTTCCTCCAATCTGTTATTAAATTTCTATTAATGTGTCAATATCCTTTAATTCTCCGGTCCAATTAATCCTCTAGTACGTGCATCGGTCGTACTCCCTTTTGGATAGGTTAAACTCCATGTGGTAGGAAGTCTCCACATCGTGAGGATCGATCGGACGTCCTGATGCCCGATCCACCACTTAGATGTTTTTAGAAATTGGAGTTCTCCAGTTGGCCAATCTTGGGCAATCTCAATTCGATTGGGTTTAGGTCTCAAAATTGCTAAGAACAAATCGTTCCTTAACCTCGGACCAGCTATCTTACATGGGCTGCGATCTCTATGTCATCTCTTATTCATTGGTTTCCATCAATTTTCAACACATAATTATTTACATATAAGTCAAACGTTGGATTAATAATTCAATTGTTGTAGCTAAATTTGTAATCATATTGACATGTAGTATATTACATCAAACGTTGTAGAATCCTCCTTTGTGAAGGGTGTATTCCATTTGTTAGAGACGTATACCAATTTATTTTATTTTATTTTGCATTTATATTTCCTATGTGTGCTGTAAGACCCTATGAGATATCAACCTTAAGCAAATCTCAATATCGACTATGGATGTAGAAATTCAATAATCTTTATACAATAAAGACTCATACTATATTGGATAATTTAAATAAATTAATTTGATCATTTTTAATGTACTTATAAATAAGATAATTTTCAATTCATAATTATTTACATATAAATTTAAATTTGGATTAATAATCCAAAAGTTGTAGCTAAATTTGTAATCCTATTTAGAGGTGGCAGTGGCCAAACCCAGCGGGTTGTGGGTTCAACCCAATAAATCTAGTAACGGATTGGCATAATGAATTGATATTAGATTTCAACACGTTAATGGGTCGACCTGTCAGATTTGAGCATTGACCCAACCCGGCCCACAGTTGGCCTAAATGGGTTAAGGGATATTGACGAATTCAATCGGCTTGCTTAACTTCTTGGATCGAGTTTATCCGGTCAATACTCGAGTTTGATATCAATTTTTGTGAACCGAGCTGAGTTCGATTCGAGTTTGAATTCCCAACGAATAGAAGTAACGAAAATTGAACCTCAAATTTTAAATAACCTATCCGAGCCGGTTTGAGAGATACTATTATAATAAATATATATATTATTTTAAATTAACTAAATATTAACTTCAAACTCGAGTCAAATTAGAATCTCAATCGAAACGAATCTCGAATTATTATTTTTTCTTTTAAACACGAACCGAACATTTTATAGTTCAAGACCACGGATTCATTTCATCAGCCCAATCTGTTACATATTTTCCTATGGGTCAGGTCAAATCACGGGTCGACCCATAGTGACAGGTTGTGTCAACCTAACGAGTTGGGTTAACTCATGGCCACCTCTAATCCTATTGACATGCCCGTATGATATTCACATCAAATGCTATAGCATCCTCCTTTGTGAAAAGGCGTATTCCATTTGTTAGAAATAGACAAATTAGTTTTCTTATATTTTGCATTTCTACGACCCATGTGTTGTGTAAGACATTATGAGACATCAACTTTAGACGAATCTTAATATCGACTATACACCATAGACGATTAAAAGTTAAATATTGATTTACATATCATTTTTTCCTAATAAAGTTATCAAAGATCTTAGCGAAATCGGAAAATTAAACACGTTCATCTTATAATAGGGGATTCATTGGAAAGTTTATAAATAAGGAAAAAATAAAGGAGGGGAGATTATTTGTCACTCAATTGGGTAACCCGGCTAACATAATTTAAAATGAACAATATGACGCAAGTGGGCTAAACATGTCGTTGCATTGTGCAAGACTGAAGTCATGGCTTTTGATTGTAGCTTTATTAGCTTCTAGTTTAATGATCAAACAGAAACAACTCATACATTTTGGTTAAATTGTGTTCATAAATCCTACAACTCCTTGAAATTATTAATAGAAATGAAGCAACAATCTGACCTGTAGCAGTAAAGATTCAAATCCCTCTTGACTGATATTCAAAATGATGAATTTAAGCCCCAATGTTCTCAATATCAGCACTTTTCTCCATTCTCTTGATGATTCCAGCTATGACCTATAATGCATGGGTCATTAGTATATCAATCAACGATTTAATACACTGCTGGTTTTCACTAAACCTTTCCGGGTCCCAACTCGTAGCTTTTCGTCAATCCTCTCGTCAAAAGAGTCTTCACTGTTGTCTCCCATTGAACAGGGGAAGTGACCTGGAGATACAAGGGAGAGTATTAGTGAATTGGGATGATGAGGTTCATATGTGAATACTGTTTTTACTTGAGAAGCTAATATCTTTTTTAGTGTATCTGGATTTGCATGTGGTTCAGCATCAACGTTGGATATGACTGGTATTCTGGGAGTTCTGATTACTGTTGATGCTAAAGCAGCTTCGAGTCTCGACACTGCAGGTTTCATGAAGCCGGTGTGGAAAGCACCGGCTACTGCTAACCGAACCTGTGTATGTAATGTGGTAAGCTACTAATTTGAAGTGAATCAAATATGGTGTAGAAAAGTTATTCACCGATATTCGAGCCTTGAATGATTTTGCCTTTGCTTCAACTGCTTCTATACCTTTAAGGCCTCCAGAGACTGCGTAGTTACCCTAAAAGATCGACATACACTCCATTGGATGAAGTTATTCACTATCATTCGACTCTCGAGACACTATGAGTATCGAACTTACGGTACATAAGAAATTTGCGATTTGAACTTTACTCGCTTCATCTACTTCTTCATTGGCAGCATCACAGAGTTGTTGCACTTTAGCAGAGTCTAGTCCTATTATACTAACCATGGCACTTTGGGCAGCATCAGAAGCATCCTGGACAGCAGTAAGTTTGAACTCCACTATTTAAGGTGTCTACAAAAGAGGATGCTTATTGAGGATGTTGTTACCTGCATCGCTTCACCCCTCAACTTGACTAGCTTCAGCCCGTCCTCGAAGCTGAACGAGATATCTTTCTGATTAGCAAAACACAATTATCTAATTTCAGAGAGGAAAGAAGCCATCTGATAACCTTAAAGCTCCAGCGAACGAAAGGGCGGAATACTCTCCTAAACTCAAACCGCAGGTTACATTTACTGAATCAATTATTTGCTGACCTCCGTCACGAGCTCGCAGAACTTCCACTGCAGCCAAACTTGTTACATAGATAGCGGGCTGTTAACACTTTCATATTAGAGTTAAATAAAGGCTTCAGCAGATGGAAATATATCACAGTTCGAATTATATAATTCACAGCATACCTGGCTGATAACAGTAGAATCAAGTTTCTCCTTTGGCCCATTAACGCAGATGTCCAGAAGATTGTACCTTAATGACATAAATCAAAATTTTAAGTTTTAACACGAACATCTCAAGGGATATAATGTTTATCATCGACAAATATTCATCATGCTTAGTGACTAGCACTTCCATCAAAATTATCTCATTCAAGATTCAAATGGTGTTCTATTAACCCTCATGCAGGCCTCAAGGCTTTTACATCAGAAAACTCAAGCTATAAGGAAGGTATGCCAGGCAAAAGTAATCAACAGAAAGCTAACTTATCATCGTCTAGTTTTCACCGTGTTCTGTTCCAACAGATAAACTGACAGGAAAGAGCCCAGATTATTTTTCATGCACAGCTAGTATGAAATCAGTCAAAATCTGAGTAGTGTGCATTCTAAAAATGAAGAAACACATGAATTCAAGCAATAATGTCTTTTTTCATAAACTTCAACGGAGCAACAATATTGAAATACTTCCAAGAAAATCTGATTAAGAAGAAATAAAATGAACGAAGAGAGCTTTTGAAAAGCAAAACCATATCAGGTAGAACATACCCCAAGATATGATCAGCCCTCTTGTACAACTCGGCAGCGGCAGGTACTTTTTGAGCTTCCACTCCCATTCCAATAGCTTGTGCACCCTTCAAAAATGAAGTAGAGGCGAAAAAACGTAATGATTTCAACTACTGCCGATTAATCATTACTTCAAATCTTGAATCAAACTCCTCTAGTCATAAGAAATCAATTGAATGAAAGTACCCAATTTGTGAAATGAAACGATGTAACCATAATAATAGAAACTGTACCATAAACACCGATTCAAAGCATTCTAAAAAACCACAGAAGACTTCCTGAAGAATTAAAACAGAATCTAACCTGACCAGGAAAGAAGAATGCCGTGGAAGCTCTGTAGTCCTTAAAAACTCCATCAGTGACAATAACAGCCTCCGAACCAGTTGCTACACTCATCATAAACCTAGATTTGTCCAAATTCCGGCGAGAAATCCGGCACACAGTCAAATTCAATGGTTTTCTCAAAGATTCGGAAGCTCCGAGAGCGGCTCTACTAAATGGAATCGAATGAAACGCCATTGTAGAACTCATTGCCGCAGAATGTGAGGTTATACTAGAGGATCGATTGAATCAGGTGTGGCGAGATAGAGAAGAGGCGTATGAACTAGACTTTCTTGTCTCATCTAACGGAGAAAACAGAGAGAACAAAATGACTAGCGGAGAAATCGATGATATACCGATTAAAATATTGATAAAAATATATAATTAAAAATAATATAACTAATTATTGTATTATTTAAAATATATAAAATTCATTTACAAAACTACTTGTATTATTTTGTGTCTACTTATTTAAATTTAAATATGTTTATTAAATTATCATATTATATATATATATATATTGCATATGATATCTCTAAGAAAATTGTAGTATTTAAAATTTAAAGATTAATATGCTTTGTAATATTGAAAAATAATAATATTGTGTAATTTTAAAATTTAAGCCCATTGGAGGATTTAAAAGAAAATGGCTTTATGAAAAGCCCAATAAGAAGAGGGCCGGCCTCATTTGGGTTTCCATTTATATGAATTGTAGCTCATCCCCTTCCTCATTTTGCACAGCCTACGCTATTGTTGAAACTTGATTTTTCTCTTTTCTTTCCATATCCGCGTAACCTTCTTCTCCAAGATTCCACATGAACTTCATTCCTTGCCTTGTCTTGCTGTAATAGGTGAATCATTCGTTACTTAGCTTGATTATGTTGGAATCGGTTACTGTTTTTGGAATCCAGTTTGTATATGGCTTCGTTGTTTATGAGGGGGTTTCTTGGATTAGGGTTTTTTGTTTTTGTTATTTTTTCAGGGATTCATGTAGTTAGAATGCGTTTGAATTCGTTTTATTGTTTCTTATGTTCGATTGATTTTTACGATCCTGAGCTGGGTTTGGTCTGGGTTTATTTTACGCTGATCGGAGTGTGTTTTATGGTACTTCAGAGGTTCGGTAGTAGGTTATTGCTCTTTATGCTTCCTCAAAAGAGATCAGGTGAAGGAACGGAAGGTGATTCTGACACTGGTATCAAGAGGGATCGGTTGACATACAGCATCGGTTGCGAGGAGTCTCAGGATACTTGTAGCGGAATTGGTAGCAGCAACGGTAGTAACAGCAAAAGCAGCACAGACGAGAATCTAATTGTGTCAGATATGGCGCTTGATGATGGTAATCCTCGTGATATTGATGAGGATTTGCATAGCCGGCAGCTAGCAGTGTATGGCAGGGAAACTATGCGACGGCTTTTTGCCTCAAATGTCCTTGTTTCTGGAATGAATGGACTAGGAGCCGAGATTGGTATGTAATTTAGTACCCTTTTAACGTTGTATTCTCTTATACTATATACCGTGAAAGTATTCTTGTAAATTTTTTTATCTGGGTTGCATGTGTTCTCTGGCGACTATTTTATCTTTGATCATACCGAGTCTTGGATCTGGGTTTTTCTTAAATCTACTGACCTTTTTGTGGCTTTGCAGAAGTATTTAATGTTCTTTTTTACATATTTTCTTATTTTTTACTCTCCGTGTTCAATGAAACCTCGCGTTGGGATTTGGAGCTTATGTAGGCACACCTTTGCTTGAAAATCTTTAGGCCTAGAAATCTTGATTAATTGTGTTCCTTGGCCAGTCTTCTGATATATTTTTCCCTCCTATCTTTAAAAATCTTCTGGGCTGTGATTCTGTATTGAATTGTGTAGCTGGCCGGTACAAGTTATAGATTCTTCAAATAATATGCTTTGAGTTTGCTTTGCTACTTCTTACTGTGTTTGTTCTTATTTCTTGCTCTATGTATAGTTCGATGAAATTCTTTTAGCTATTAACTTTGGATTTTTCGTTTTAATATGCTGCAGCCAAGAACCTGATTCTTGCTGGTGTAAAGTCAGTGAAACTTCATGATGAAGGGAAAGTAGAGTTGTGGGATTTGTCCAGTAACTTTGTTTTCACAGAGCAGGATTTGGGTAAGAACAAGGCACTTGCCTCTGTTCAGAAACTACAAGAACTTAACAATGCGGTGACTGTATCTACCCTGACAACAAAATTGAGTAAAGAACATCTTGCTCATTTCCAGGTATATTTTAGAGATATTCTCATATACAATTTTCCCATCTTACTAAATAGACTCTATTTTTAAAATTGAGACATTTGTAGTAGAGTATGCGCTAAATAGACCTGTCTCCATTATTGACACAATTTGGACATCTTACTAAATAGACTCTATGTTTAATATTTTTGCAACATTGTAGGTTTTTGTGTGCCAGTTATGACTTACGAGGATAACTTTGCTAATGCAGGCTGTAGTTTTCACTGATATTGACTTGAAAAGTGCAATAGAATATGATGATTATTGCCACAGTCATCAGCCACCAATTGCTTTCATAAAGACAGAAGTTAGAGGCCTATTTGGCAGTGTCTTTTGTGACTTTGGACCTCATTTCACAGTCTCAGATGTTGATGGGGAGGAACCTCATACTGGTATCATCGCATCTATAACTAATGATAATCCCCCCATTGTTTCATGTGTGGATGACGAAAGATTGGAGTTTCAAGATGGGGATATGGTTGTATTTTCTGAAATTCATGGGATGACTGAGCTCAATGATGAAAAGCCCCGTAAGATTATAAATGCCCGGGCCTATTCTTTTTCTCTTGATGAAGATACCACTAATTTTGGTGCATATGAGAAAGGTGGCATTGTGATGCAGCTGAAGCAACCCAAGATTTTATGTTTTAAGCCTTTGAAGGAAGCAATTAATGATCCTGGTGACTTCCTTCTTTCAGATTTCTCTAAGTTTGACCGGCCTCCTCTCTTGCATCTGGCATTCCAATCACTTGATAAGTTTGTGTCCGAGTTGGGCCGTTTCCCACATGCAGGCAGTGAAGAGGACGCTCAAAAATTTATAGCTATTACCAATTCCTTGAATCAGAGTTCAGTTGGAAAGCTGGATGATATAAATCCAAAGCTTCTGTATCACTTTGCCTTTGGTGCTCGAGCTGTGCTTAATCCTATGACTGCTATGTTTGGGGGCATAGTTGGTCAAGAAGTTGTGAAGGCTTGCTCAGGAAAATTTCATCCCCTCTTTCAGGTGATTTAATACCTTTTTTTATTTGAATGTTTAAGGATTACTTCTCTTTGATATTCTTTCTAGCTTCCACATTAACTTTTCTTTGGTGCTAATTTGGTTTGTTTATTTTGTTCAGTTTTTCTACTTTGACTCAGTAGAATCACTACCTGTGGAGCCTTTGGACACTAATGATTGCAAACCTTTAAATAGTCGTTATGATGCCCAGATATCAGTGTTTGGGTCAAAGCTTCAAAAGAAACTTGAGGACGCTAATGTTTTTGTTGTTGGTTCCGGTGCCCTGGGATGTGAATTTCTTAAGAATTTGGCCTTGATGGGGGTTTCATGTGGTAAGAATGGGAAATTGACCATCACTGATGATGATGTGATTGAGAAGAGTAACCTAAGTAGGCAATTCCTCTTTCGGGATTGGAATATTGGGCAGCCAAAATCTACTGTTGCTGCCTCTGCTGCTTCATCAATTAATCCACATCTCTGCATAGAAGCTCTGCAGAACAGAGTTAGTCCGGACTCTGAAAATGTTTTTGATGATTCCTTCTGGGAGAATCTGACAATTGTGGTTAATGCTCTTGACAATGTAAATGCAAGGCTCTATGTTGATCAAAAATGTCTTTATTTCCAAAAGCCACTTTTAGAGTCTGGCACTTTGGGTGCAAAATGTAATACTCAGATGGTGATTCCTCATCTGACAGAAAATTATGGTGCTTCTCGAGATCCTCCGGAAAAGCAAGCTCCCATGTGTACAGTTCATTCCTTCCCACACAATATAGATCATTGCTTGACATGGGCCCGCTCAGAGTTCGAAGGTTTGCTTGAAAAGACTCCTGCAGAAGTTAATGCTTACCTATCAAATCCTAGTGAATATGCATCTGCAATGAAAAGTGCTGGTGATGCCCAGTCTAGAAATAATCTGGAACGTGTAATTGAGTGTCTTGTCAATGAACGATGCGAATCGTTCAATGATTGCATCAAGTGGGCTCGTGAGAAGTAATTCTTTATTTTATCTTCGTTTTATGACTCTGTTGCCACCTCACATCTATCTTTGTTATTTCCAGGTTTGAGGATTATTTCATCAACAGGGTGAAACAGCTTGTCTTCACCTTTCCTGAAGACGCTAGTACCAGTACCGGTGTGCCATTCTGGTCAGCTCCAAAGAGGATGCCTCATCCATTGGTGTTCTCTACAGCTGATCCAAGCCATCTTAATTTTATTAGGGCTGCCTCTATACTGCGAGCTGAGATATTTGGCATTCCAATCCCTGAATGGGTGAAGAACTCCGACAAGTTGGCTGTGGCTGTTAAAAATGTTATTATTCCTGATTTTCAACCACAAAGTGGTATCAAGATTGTAACTGATGAGAAAGCAACAAGTCTTGCCACTGCTTCTACTGATGATGCTGCAGTCATCAATGAACTGATTTCGAATCTTGACCAAGCTCGAGTAACGTTGACATCAAACTTTAGACTGAAACCAATTAATTTCGAGAAGGTACGCCTGAGTTACTAGTTATGAGTTATTTTGTTTCCTTAAGACCATTTTCCCTTTATCTGAATGCTCATCTCAGCATCAATAAACTTTATACTAACAATTCTACTCATTATTTTTGCTCATAATCCCCTTTCAATTACATCTGATATTGATTTAAGGTTCTGTGATGGGAATTGTTGATATTGTGCTTAGTGTATATAACTTGATTTACGATTTTGTTTTCGGCATGTGTTTATTTACTCGCACTGTTCTTGAAAGCAACGAATTCATCTGCCATATCGTTTTTTCATCCTTTGATTCCACGGAATCTTAGATGATGCTAGTGCGTTTATATTTGCAGGATGATGATACCAACTGCCTTTTTTTCTCGTAATCCCCTTTCAATTACATCTGATATTGATTTAAGGTTCTGTGATGAGAATTAATTGTTCATAGTGTGCTTATTGTATTGCTGCCTATATGTGTGTATAACTTGATTTCCGATTTTGTTTTCGGCATGTGTTCATTTACTCCACGCTGTTCTTGAAAGCAGCGAATGCACCTGCCATATCGTTTATTTACTCGTAAATAAAGATATTGCGTTTACATCTGCAGGCTTGTGTAACTTGATTTCCGATTTTGTTTTCGGCATGTGTTTATTTACTCCACACTGTTCTTGAAAGCAGCGAATGCACCTGCCATATCATTCATTTACTCATAGATGATGCTAGTGCGTTTACATTTGCAAGCTTGTATAACTTGACTTGCGATTTTGTTTTCAGCATGTGCTTATTTACTCCGCAAATACTTTTTCCATATCGTTATTTACTCGTAGATGATAGTGTGTTTGAATTTGCAGGATTGTTCAACTTGATTTACGATTTTGTTTTCCGCAAATACATCTGCCATATCGTTTATTTACTCGTGGATGATTATAGTGCGTTTACATTTGCAGGATTCTACAACTTGACTTACGATTTTGTTTTCATCATGTTTTTATTTACTCCAAGAATACATCTTTCATATCGGTTTTTCATCCTTCGAATCGTAGATAATGCTAGTGCGTTTACATTTACAGGATGATGATACAAACTACCACATGGACCTTATATCTGGACTCGCAAACATGAGAGCTAGAAATTACAGCATTCCCGAAGTCGACAAACTGAAAGCCAAATTCATAGCAGGAAGAATCATACCAGCAATTGCGACCTCTACGGCCATGGCAACCGGTTTGGTCTGCCTCGAACTCTATAAAGCCATCGGTGGATCACACAAAGTCGAAGACTACCGCAACACATTCGCCAATCTAGCATTACCCTTATTCTCCATAGCCGAGCCTGTTCCTCCGAAGGTCATAAAACATGAAGACATGAGCTGGACCGTGTGGGATCGTTGGATTATTCGTAACAATCCGAGTTTACGTGAACTTCTGAAATGGCTTTCAGACAAAGGATTGAATGCGTACAGTATTTCTTATGGAAGCTGCCTATTGTACAATAGTATGTTTCCTAGGCACAAAGAGAGAATGGATAAGAAAATTGTCGATTTAGCGAGAGATGTCGCAAAGGCAGACTTGCCGGAATATCGTAAACATTTGGATGTCGTGGTTGCGTGCGAGGATGATAATGACAACGATGTTGATATTCCACTTGTATCTGTTTACTTCCGTTGAAGCTCCATTTATCCTTCTCATATAGACACAAGAACGTGATGCATTGACTTGATACTTGTTGGTTTTAATCTGAAGGATTGTTTTCATATATTGTACAAATCGTGGGTGAATTTGTCAAAAATTAGAGAATAACAATTTTTAAGAACGGGTGCAAGGATTGGGTGTTGGTTTTATACATAATCGACTCAATACTCATCTTGTCATCCAAAAAATACATTTTTATTCTAATATAATTCATTCTAAATTTACGCATTTACACTAAGCGAAGACACATGGTTTGTAGGTAACTTACGTTTATATAATAACTGAAAACATATGATGACCAGATGGGTCCAAGGTTATATTTAGTCAAATGAGCCATTTGAATTGCATTTAAGTCTAATGCGGATAAGACTGTACGAGAAAGAAGAAAGTTGGATGTGAACTACAAACACCAAATGAGATGATTTTACTTGTTTATATTTGTTTATATTATAATTTGAACCGAAGACTTATTCGAATATATTTTTAAAATTATGTTTATATTCATGCAAAAATAGTATCGAAAATACTCAAATGCGAACACATTCAAATTTTTATTTGAACTTATTTTGTTATTGGAACAATATTTATATTTTAATTAAAACAAACAAATACAAATAGTTCAAAAGTTTATGTTCACAAAATATCCATATTTATTAAGACATAACACTCAATAAGAAGTTAATATACATTTTTTTTCAAAAACAACTTAATTAACTATTTAAAACATATAATAATTTAATATCTAAAGAAAATCAATATTACTTCATAATCAAAAGATCACATGTGATGGGCTTCATTGCAATTGATTTAAAACATTCAAAACATGCATTATTGATCCAAAGGGATATATTGATTCCGTTTTTCAAAACTACGATACGTTTATCTCATTCAAAATAGGCAACTAGAATCAATCACCAAACACATGCACTAATTTCATATACTCAAATTCAAAGATTGGCAAACATGTTCATATTTACATTCGAACTCATTTTTTTATTCATACAATATTTTGTATTTTAATTTAAACGAATAAATACAAACAGACCAACAAATCTATGCATTTCTTAACAAAGCTACTCAAAAAATGCATGATTAATTTAGATGCATTTATCTCATTCGAAAGAGCCAACTAGAATCAAATCACGAAAAGAAGCACTTTCACATAGTCAAATTTACAGCATTCGAAATAGTACAACACAGGACTCATAAAGCCAGCCAAATATACTCAAATTCAAGCATGTTCATATTCGTTTCGAATTTTTATTCCAAATACGAACAGCCCAACAATTTATGTTCACAAAATCTCCACATTTCTTAACAAAGCTACTCAAAAAATGCATGATGATCATCCAAAGGGATATATTGACTCCGTTTTTCGATTCATTTATCTCATTCGAAAGATGCAACTAGAATCAAATAACCACAACAAACACTTATTTCACATAGTCAAATTTACTGTCACAAAGCCGTTCATTTCAAGTACATCTCTATATTGAATACACAAAAGAAGAAACACAACATACCTGGGAAGCGAATTATATTGATCACAGTTGAAGTTGAAGTTCAAGAGAGTGAAGCAACTTTGTTTTTGATCTGCAAATTTCTAAAAACTCAGACACGAGCTTATCTTGTCCTGAAATTATCTTCCTAGTAATATCAGGAGAATTCCACAAATGCACGGCCTCAAATATCCTATTTCCAACATCACAAATTTCCATTGAAGAGATACAAGATTCGAGTGCTTTCACGGCTTTACCAGCTCCATCGTCTCTTTGAATCAACGAAAGCATTGTTTCAAGCTTCTCGTCGTTCTGTATGTCGAGTAGTTCGTTTAGCCATTTCGTAATCAAATCAAGTGAATCACAGAGGTACTGGATAGAGTCTTGTATTTCATTTGGTAAAAAGGAACTTGACTGATCAATTGCACCTTTCTTTTTCTTTCTCCGTGAAGGTGGCAATGACCTTATGGAAGACTGGATTATAAGGATATGCCATGATAAGGGTTCTGTTACTAACTGAACCAGAAAAGGAAGATCGATGCCAACAGAAGACGATACGGGTCCCGCATTCAGCGTTTTCTCAACAATTTTGTGAAATAGTGAGCTTACAAGTTTCCAAGTGCCTTTGATCTCATGGCAGCTCTGGTTCCATGCATTAAAAAACACAGCAAAATTCATCCAATCGATGAGATTAGAACCCAGTACCTGCACAAGTCTAACTGGATATGAAACGATGAAAATTATTCACATTTTGGAATGAAAAACTATTAAAGGAATCTCCAAAAATGCATAAAGTTCCACACTTGACTACTTCACATGGAGTAAAAGGTACCTCGAGCAACTTCCCACCACTTGAAACCGCAATGACACGTTCTACTGCATCATGTAATGTTAGATCCAATATGCCGGCATGGCGCTCGAGCAAATGCTTTAGTTCTGCTGCAAGTTTTGGATCAAGTAATGATCCATCGACTTCAGTATTTTCCTTCGTCGATGCTGAACTAACATGCATTGATAAAAAAATCATCCTTGGTATAAGGGACCTCTTTTTTACGTTCTTCAGAACATTGTCATTTGACTGCTTGATTTCAGATGCCTGCCAATAGGGGTGAAAGAACTTTTAGTTTTCATTTTTTATTAAAAAATGTTAGTTCAGGAACTGAGCATTGTTGGCACATTACACTGCAATGAAAATAATAGACGATACAAACTGAAATGAGAAAATCGGGTAACTGATTGAATTGATCATTCAAAATATGATAGTCGTAAACAATATGGAAGCATAAAAACTAGCACGGCAGGTAATTGAAGGCAACAAGCAAAATGAACATGTTGATCATAAACTCATACCCTGTTTTCAGATGGGCAGAAGGATACTCTTTCAAAGGGTCCTGGATCAAAATACAAGTTTTCAGTAAGTAACAATAAACTTTTTAAATAAAGAAAAAGAACAGCTTCTGATGAGGCAGAAAAAAATTTGGGAGGATAATCCCGTGAAATGAGAAATATTTGAAGCATCGTTTAGGGTCATTGATTAATATTAAGGGGTCAAGAATGTGGAGAGCATGTCATTTAATTGAGAGAGGAATTCTGACCCAACAGATAATTTCTGTCATAAGTTGGTGTCCACCAAGGTCTTGAATTCAGGTCTTCATTAAATGTCAACGATTTGCATCTGATCTCAGATGAATGCTCGACAAAGTGAATCCCATAGTTCAGGTTCCCCAAAACACGCTGAGAAACATAGTTATACTTAAGAGATGTCAAAGAAGCATGGGGAGAAATACTGATTGTTAACACGGAAGGGCTACCTCTTGTTCATCAACATCATTTGAGTTCTGCTTTAGCTGCAATATGGCTGACTCAATCTTAGCAACCAAATACTGACTGGAACGCTGCAGTCCCTCCTTAAATTGGACGAATTCAAGTACCTAGCAAACAAAAGGATAGCAAGACATTCATGATTGCACTAATAAAAAATCAGTTATCCTCAGAAACAAATAGGCAAGTGTGGCAAACCTTTTTATCCTTGCATCTAAATTGATTTAAAAAGTCAAAATATTTTAAATAAACTAAAACATCAGGAAAAAAATATAATTATTGAACGTGCATCAGTTTTCCATGAGATGCAATCTACTAATTTTGCTCACTTTAGAGTAGCTCCTGTGGCAATACGCAAGGTAAGTGAGATCTGCAGATTCTCGGAAGTGATCATCCATGAACTTCAGGTAGTCCATCAACAGATTGTTCAAATCTGACCAAAAGGGAGATGCTAACATCTGAGGTAAAATGTGGTGGGAAACTGTCTCCAGCAAAATATTCTTGACATCCAAGGATTTATAACTACAATGAGAAATCACTCAGAATGTCATAAATAAAAAATTAACAGTGAATAAATGATTACAAATATGGAATAAATAAGTAGCACAAGACACTGAACCTGTATGTATAAAACTTCATACAAAAGGATAAGCTAACCGTTCATAAGCAATTGGAAGGGCACTCCAGTAAGAATAAAGATGAACCAACGAGATCTTATACTGCCAGACATATCTGTTTAACAAAACATTAGGAAATTAAAATGAAACTGAATTATTTATCTGTTTCTCACAAAAAATAACTGTGTTGGTAAAGTTCCTTCAAAACTAATGATGTATCATAGTTAAAAAAATAGTCCAGTTCTGGAAGTATGTACAAAGTCGTTTAGAGGATGAAAGATAATGAAGATACAGCAAAACTATTCAATGTAATAGTAAAGATACATTTGGGGTACATGGCTTCATCTTGCGGGCTGAAATCAACCACTTATATCAGGCATTTCTTCATTGAAAAAAAAAAAGAATTTGTTTTGTTTTCCAAGAGAGGGCAACAAAATGTGTAAGTACAGTTGCAGTTGATAGAATGACCTGCTAACCTTCTTATAGTTAAGCCAAACTCCAGGATAATGATCGACTCGAGCAAATAGCCAAAATTTCTTGTACGCCAAAATAACTTGTCCACCAAAAAATACATTATTAATAAACAACCATCAGATGCGACTCTCATCATCACACATATACATTGTACTGGAGATACAATATCAGTTAGAACAATATCAACACAGCTAGATAACAAAATACATATAAGTAGTTGAATTCAGATTCTTAAATTGCAACTATGAAGAATGTCGGGCACTGGTTATCGAAGTTTTGATGATAAAAATGAAATAAATAATGTTGGTCTGGGGCAAACCCTGCTACCTGAACCAAAACATCGCATGCCAGTGAGAGAAGTTCTTCTCCGTGCATAGTCTCCTGAATGTCCAAATCTCTTGACAGTGGTAGATTTCTGCAGAAGGTTTCAATCATATGCACAGCTGTATTCTCGAGATCTGGAATATGAGAAACTGCCCACAAAAGGTAGAGAGAAACCAGAATTTGTCTTACTTAATTGAATGCTGAGGAAATAAAAAAAATCATTGAAACAATGAGGGTGTGATCCTGACACTTTCTGCAGTTTATCCATAGAAACTTTGATAAGATAAAGCTACATGATGTAATGATAGCTAATATGATGAAGAAATATCAAAATACATGGATAATAAAACAAAGTAAATAATAAAAATGGCAGTAAATTTCCAGTCAATGATACCTTCCACAACATCAACTAAAAACTTGATTTTGAACACTGATATAGAGCGTCCAAGTGCTTTAGTTTGGTCAGTCACACTGCTCTTATAATCCTCCACTACTTTATTCAAGAACTCACTTTTGCTATTACCATCAAGATGTTGAAGAAACATTTCAACATCAGAAGTGAAGCAAGCCAAGTGCCCGAATCTGGTACAACGTAAAAGAGAAATTTAAAGGAAGGCAACAAAAAAATGATTAGACAAAAGAGGAAGCAGATAGGATAATTAGGAAGCCCAAGGCACCCCATATTGCGCCAATATACCTGGAAAAATATAAAACAAGATGTGAAACAGCTTTTTCATAATCGCATTTCCTGAACTGGAGCTTTTGACTTTCTATTTCAAGAAGAGCCAAGTGTGGACATCTTAGAGAGTTATTATTTGCTTCCATTAATTTCATTATAAAGTTTACTGCATCTGACATGCGTGAATCAAACTGCACACAGAATACCATTCGGTCAACATTGCAGTGCAGCAAGTATAGTCATGAAGTGCATGCAGAAGAACTACAGAACATACAAGTTCCTCAGATATTTGCAATTTTTTGTTAGTTTTAGGATTCCGAATATGGGTGGGATCACTGGCTTTGATGAAGACAGTTTCATCCTCCATCAAACATCCAAAGAATTGCAGATAACACTCCCAATCATCAGGGCTACCAAAATAAGGGAGAGGAATAAACTTTGCGAGAAAGAAAATTAACGAGTGGTTGATCAGATTATAAATGCAAGGAAATGGATTATCTGGAAGGCATACCGTTGTTCTAGGACTTTCTTGAATACATCAGCTGCAGCTGCAAAGTCTCCAGCATTAGCAAGAAGCCTCCCCTGTCAACTTAACGTTACAGGAAACAAGCTTAAAAGAAAACCGGAAAACTACAGAACACAAGAAATATGAATTGAAAAAAAGACGAGACTGAAAAATGCAGATATCAAAATTTATGTGCTCATCATTAAGAATATGAAAGTACACATGAGAAAATGAACAAGCAAGAGAATGAAGAATTGGACAATTATGGATAAACACGTTTAAAAATTAATAAAATATTTGGGGGAGTTATTAAAACCAATGTTTGAAAACAGGACTTTTTGTATGGTACTGGTTGTAACTAGTACGGCCGATATTAACGGTAATACCGGTATACCCACCAATTTTAAAACCATGATTAAAACTGGCAAGAGAATGAACAAGCAAGAGCATGAAGAATTGGATAATTATGACTAAACACGTTTCAAAATTAATAAAATATTTGGGGGAGTTATTAAAACCAATGTTTGAAAACATAACTTTTCATACAGTACTTGTTGTGGCCAGTACACCCGAGATGACCGGTATGCCAGTATACCCCGATATCAACAGTAATACTGGTATACAAAACCATGATTAAAACACGTTTAGTAATCACAAAGCATCAGGACCCATACTGAGAAAAGGTTCAGGATATTAATGTTGACAGAAGACAATGAGGCTATATAGTAACATACAAAACACATAAAGTAAGACACCACGATTCAACAAAACATGTTTGCCAAGGAAAATGGCATGCATGAACATGATATGACTCGGACTCTGCCTAAGGCAAGATTTCGGGAAAAAAGTGATCGCGTAATTAAGATTTGACACAACAGAAAAAACGTACACAAAGAATAGAAAACATATATGAGTTGTTTGAGTAACTAAAATGACTAAAGAGGAAACCACCGAAAAAACAGTCAAGCATATATAAATGAGAAAATATTTCTAAAAGAATACATAATGTAAAACCTGCAAGTGCAGTCTTTCCACTTCAATTGCCATAAGAGATCCCAACTTGCCAGAAAGAATATCCAGTGCATCATTGTATTTACATTGATGCTCCAGCAATGATATATAAATATTAAGAGCTGCAGGAGACAACATAAACCTTAGATAGTGAACAAAAAAATAGCTCCGCTCTTTTAAATATATTTCTTAAATGACAGCAGAAGAAGAAAAAAGATCAAGCAAAACCTTCCAGCTCATGTAAACCATGAGAAGCTATATGTTTCTTGAGTAAACCTTCTGCCAAGAGTAAAAGCTTCTCCCCCTCATTGCCACAGAAAACCTTCAACCAACTCAATCACATAATGAGAAATCTCCAAGTAAATAAAATATTGGATAATTTCATCATTTCTAGTATGGGAAGATTCAATTGAGAGAAGCAAAGCTATCAAGATATAAGAGAGTCAATGTATGGCCAAATTCGAATTCAAATGAAAACTCAGCAAGTTTTGTTAAGCCAAAGGATAAATCTAGCAGAAATAACACAGATTTTGAATGTTGAAGTGGCACATTTAATAAATGCAAAAATTCAGCCTTTGTAATATATGCAGTCTTTATACAAAAGGAAAACCCTAAGAGCACACATAAAGCGTAATATACATATTTTTATAAAAAATTGCAAAGGTACAAAAGAGAACCAGGAAGCTCAAACCTGCAACTGAATGCTGCAAACCGCCCAGAGCAAAAACTTTTCTTCACTGGCAATTTTGTACATTTTAATTGCTGTCTATGGGTGCAAAGAAACAAAATTCATTTTTCATAAAAAATTGAGATCATCAACTAAAAGAACGGCTATTAAAATACCCTCCTCTGACCTGTTGCTGCTTTACAAATGAATACTC
This sequence comes from Utricularia reniformis, assembly GCA_009725065.1. Taxonomy (NCBI): domain Eukaryota; kingdom Viridiplantae; phylum Streptophyta; class Magnoliopsida; order Lamiales; family Lentibulariaceae; genus Utricularia; species Utricularia reniformis. The sequence continues at coordinate 148,700 of RWGZ01001077.1, forward strand.
ATGTACGTAACAGTTAAAAAGGCCCATCAACAAATCCATACTGTTACTGTATGTTATACAAGCATGCTCGTAACAGCTAGTTGCCATATCCACTGCCGATTCAAACAAATCCCATAAATTAAAACAAAATCCATGTACATTAAAGAGAACAAGAAGAACTAAAACCGGAACTAACAGTGATCCAGTCGTTGAAAAACAATCTGCAAGGTGCTGAGGGTGAGATCATCGATTAAAACATAAGGCTTATGAAACAAAATATCCCTGGCATTCAGGCAAACAGATAGCGCTTCCTCATTCTTCCCCATTTTTTCTAGTACCATAGCCTTCAGAGCCTGTACCAACGGTGCACAATCAACAAACAGTAACACACTAGATATCTCTTAAATCACAAAAAAACCCAAAACCAAAAATACTCATAAGCCGACTCACTAGTGCATAAGGAGAATTCGGGTGCTTGGCCAAAAGCGCAGTAGAAAGCTTGAGGGCGTTCTTGAACTGGCGAGAGTCAATTGCATCCCAAATTGGTCGGACACGCCGCTCCGGAATACCGCCGGGCATACCGAATTTTGACGCCATCGACACATACAATGAGGAGAAAATTCTGAATTAATCAAGTCAGATTCGTAACAATGAAGTGAGGGAGCACACAGCATTAACTGAAATCCTTGACCTAGGAGGCGGCCGGCCCGTCGTTTCTTGGCACAGTTGTACTATGTTCAGTTAATTTGCCGGGCGGGGCATTCACTGTGCAAAATGTACTGCTAGGTTCACTTTCAGTTGACCCATTATTTTTATATTATATCTATCACAAATTCCGATCATGGTATATTTAATATAAAATTTAATTCTTTTATATATTTAAAAATATTTATTTTATATTTTTAGAATCAAACCAAATTCTCCCAACCCTAAAATTAGGTATCAAACGATATCAGAAAAATACTTAATAAACATTTTTATAATAATTATTTTTAAATTGTCATATTCCCACAATGATGTGACACTATTCTCAAATATTTTCATAATTGTTATAATTTAGGGTTTATTTTCTTGAAATTGTTTTACATGTAAGGAATACGTATGCTAAGTGAGAGAGCTAAAATGATTTTGTATTGAGAATAATTTGTTATTTAAACGTTTAAAACTTGATTGTAAAATTACGTGGAACTCTATTTATTATATGATAATTATGATGCTTAAATATAGAATTCCCATAATTCAATTTTCAGAATAAATTGTGAGATTTCATATTCTTTCTTATTTTTTATTAAATATATTTTATTCTTTTACCAAATTGCTAGGAGTTTATTTGTTTCTAACTAATCGTTCCATGATTGCTACGCATTTCTTAAATTTTCAGCAACTTTGTATGTATTCTTCTTTTTAATGAAATTACATAATTCATACAAAAGAATTTTTTTTAAATTTTTTTTCGCATTATTCTTATATTATATCTTGTTGCATCAATTTTAGATCATAAAATAAAGGAAAATAGTTATAACAATAATTGATTTGTATGATGGTTGTTTCAAGGAGCAATATGAGGGGTTTTTTTCAAAAATATAGTTATTTTTATATATCATTTTCAAATCTACGTTACCTTTAAAACTCATTTCAAAACTATATTTTTTTTAATTATAAAAAATTCATATTTATAATAAATAAAAGTGATAAATCTCTTTTTAATTTGAGAAAATTGTATAATTAGCCCCTCAACTTACGAACTGTGTATATGACATGCCTTCTAACTTACGAAATTGCAAGAATGATATTTAAAGTTATCAATACTATTTGTTTTTTATCCCAGACATTCTAGCACCCGATTTTTCGTAAGTTGAAAACCGTTTGAAAACTCATATCAAATTACGCAAATAAGACATGTTTGACAAATTATACAAAAATTAACCTTAATGTTCGATAATTGTGCATGAAATATTAAAAATTTACAAGTTCATTAAAGTATCAATGATAAACAGTATTGGAAACTTGATGTGTCTTATTTGCATTTAATTGAAGTTTGAGAGCTACAAATGCATATTTTTGCTCAAAAAATGTATTATATTTGCAATTTCGTAAATTGGAGAGCATGTCCTTTACACAGCGCATAAGTTGGGAGGTCGTGGATAAACATTAACATTTTTAATTATAACAAATTCACGTTACACTTGGCCATTGCGTTTTTTGCAACTCTCGACTGAAGTTTATAAATATGCTGTGAAAACCATACGGAACTCTCGATGGAAGTTTAACGACGACATGTCCTTGGTCACCGCAATCACAACCATGTTTTCGTACTATAGGTACGGTAAAACCGAGTGGAACTGCATTTTTATCGGTACCGCCCAGTACTGGGTTTTTGTGTCAGAACCTAGGTTTTTTCTGATCCGACCCGAAAAAATAAAAAAATAAATTAGTACCGGACAATATACCGACCGTACCGGTCCGGATTGGAATGAAATTTCCGATCAATATGAAAACATTGGTTCACAATTTCCAGTTTAGATTTCTCAGTTTTTTCTTTGTGAATGTATGCAAGAAAGTAGATGGGTACCAAAAAAATCTATGTTCCGATCTGAAAATCCAGTATCGAACTGTACCGATTAAAATATCGATGTCGTCTGGTTTTTACCGTAACGACCGTTAGGAAAACATGGTTGTGGACATGGTGACCATGGACAATCCGTCGTTAAACTTTGGTGGAGAGTTGCAAAAAACGTAATGGCCAAGTCTAATATGAATTTGTTAGAAAAATTGCATAATTAGCCCCTCAACTTACGAGATGTGTAAAGATCATACCCTCAAACTTACAAAATTGAAAGAATGACACCTAAAGTTATCAATACAGTTTGTTTTTACCTTTGACATTGTAGCATTGGTTTCGGTAAGTTGAAAACAGCTTGAAAATCTCTTAAAAATTACACAAATAAGATCCGTTTGAAAAATTATACAAAATTTACCCTTGATGTTCGACAATTGTGCATAAAACATTAAAAATTTATGAATTCATTAAAGTGTCAATGATAAACGGTATTAAAAACTTGTGTCTTATGTTCATTTAATTGAAGTTAGAGTACTACAAATGTATAATTTTGCTCAAAAAGTGTAATATATTTGCAATTTCGTAATTTGGAGAGCATGTCTTTTACAAAACCCGTAAGTTGGAGACCGGGAGTAAACATCACCCAAATTTGTTTTAATTAAAAAGAGACCATCACTTTGATTTATTATAAATATGATTTTTTTATAATTAAAAAATTTAAAAAAATATAGTTTTGAAATGAATTTTAAAAGTAATGTAGTTTTGAAATGATATTTAAAAATAACTATAATTTAAAAATACTATTAATATTTTAAGATTGAGAATGAAACAATTTTAAATACTAAAACGATATATGAATTATATGATATTGATTTATGCCGATCAACCATCTTTCAAATGATTCTATGCATTTGTGTTCTTATTGGGTAGTTTATTTGTTATAAACCATATTGATTTGGTTTGAAGCAAAAAATCATTCTTCCATATGTTCATCTTTATCTTATGGAGAATATCTTCTGTACAATAATATTCATATGTTATGCTTATAAAAGAATAATTATATCAATTAACATATCTTGGTCAAAATAACCAAAAATATTCTTACTAATTCATCTTCTAATGTGTCATCGGAAAACGGATTTAGTGAAAAATTAAGGATATTAACTAAATATCGAAAATTAGCTCATAATACTTTAAAGATTTGTATGTTTTTAGAGAATTTGATTGATGGAATGAATAATCGAAAAACATAGAAAAAATATTATGATTCTTCAAATTCATAAGAAGAATATGAGAAGAAAGAAGAATCTTGAGCCTTCTACTTATACCCTAAACCCTAACTAAATATAAATTTTATATTTTTTAACACAATATCTTATTTTCATCTATTGATAATATTCTAACTTTGTCGAGTTTACTACATTAAGCAAGAACACTTGTTAGGAGACGACTCAATCCTATCTTTTATAATCGTTTTATTAGCATTACAATGTTAGACTTTTATGGTATTTATCATCTTACAATGTACACTCTTTTCAACTTTTGGATTCGTGTTTTACATTTTTGGGATCGATCAATTGTTTTGGGTGGAAATTATCGTTTTTATTCAATATGTTTTGTTTTAATGTTATTGAAAGGCAAAACTATACCTTAATATTATTATAAAATGTTTTGGGTTTATCAATATGCGGTGTATTGGATCGGGCCCATAATCTATTGGGTCAATCAATTGATGAATTAGAATGATTTAATATCTCTAATTACCAGGTTCAACTCGTAATTAGAGATTATGGTTTATACATCCATACAAGTTACCAGGTTCAACTCGTGAGGTGGAACTCACCCAACTATTTAGTGAATCATATGTTTTATTTAATTAATAATGATTTATATATTGTAAATATTTTTGAAAAAATGGCTTATGAATTGAGTTAAGTCATATGGATACCAAATGTATTTGTGATTTTGTATATTTTTTTTACTTATAGGAATACTCTTTACAGACTTCAATTCTTCAAAATTACGAACACATACCGGCTGTTCCGGTAACAATCACGGGTTTAATTTTACCCTTCCATAGGTCGGAAAAACTCATGGCGTCACCCACCAATCGCTTCATTTCCACAACAACCAGCTTTTCCGTTAGCCGGTAAACGTCTAGGGTATAAGTAAAATGACCGTTTTTGCCCTCAACTAACAAGCAGCTTTCCTTCATCTTCTTCAACACAACCCCGCTCTTCTCCGCCTTAACCGCCTCCTCAACTTTCTCGATTACATTCTCCGGCGAACCTTCAGCCGTGATACGGTGGATGATATCTGAATCGGAGAACTTGTCTTCAAACAGAGAAGAGAGATTTAGACCTCGTGAGAATGAGATTATATCGAAAGCGTTTAAATCCTTGAGCTTCATGCTTTCGTTATCCATGGTGAAAGATTCTCTTGCTCTGTTATTTTCCTCCTTGTATCCCTTTCTGAACCAGTGATCACGCTTAATTTCTTCAATTGTGATTCTTGATTCAGGATTTGTATCCAGGATACGGAGGAGGAAACGCTTCAGATCCGAAGACATCCACTTAGGGCACCGGAATTCCCCTTTGTAGATCTTTCTGTACATGTTCATCAAATTGGCATCGTTAAATGGTAAGTATCCTGCTACAAGGACAAACAAAACGATGCCGCAGGACCAGATATCTACTTTTGCACCGTCGTAGCCTTTCTTCGCGAGAATCTCCGGCGCTACGTACGCCGGAGTTCCGCAAAGCGTATGCAAAAGTCCATCAGCTCGAACCTGATTATTCAACGCGCTGAGTCCAAAATCAGATACCTTCAAATCTCCATTCTCATCAATCAATAGATTCTCCGGCTTCAAATCGCGGTGGAAAATTCCTCTCAAATGACAATAACTTATCGCAGAAATCAACTGCTGGAAATACTTCCTGCCTAAATCCTCGCTCAACCGCCCTTTCGCCACCTTGGAGAACAACTCCCCGCCCTTGACAAACTCCAGAACAAAGTAAATCTTACTCCTCGTCGCCAAAACCTCGAACAATCGCACAATATGACGGTGCCGGAGCCTGCTCATGATCGAGATCTCACGCTTGATGTTCATCATGAGATTCGGATTACTTCCTAACTTGCTCTTGCTAATCACCTTAATCGCCACACTCTGGCCGGTCAAAATGTTCCTCGCGTGATACACCTTCGCAGATGCGCCACATCCGAGAAGCTTTCCGATCTCGTATTTATTAAACAAGTGATTTCCGAGCTCCTCCGCCATCTCAATCTCCGGCATTGCCGAGAACTGAGAGATCTAGAAGAAGAAGAAAAATTAAACAGTGTGTTGATCGATCTAAGAACTGGATCAGTTTCGGATGGGATGTGATTCGACTGGTCGTTGAGTGTTTTTCCGTAGAAATAGCTACCAGGCGGATAGTATTTAAAGGGTGAAGTTTCAGTTCCGTCCAGTCCAACGCGTGTGAACGCGTGCAAAACACGGCTGGAACCAAAGTAAAGTAGATTGGAAATTTTGTACACGTTGAGTTTGTGTTTTTAAATATAACCCATCAATTCTCCAATTTTCCACACAATAGATGAATCGAATTCTCCTCCTATTTGTTCTAATGCTTTAAATCTGATATAAACGAATCGTAACTTTATTATGTAATCGATTTACATGTGAATTATTGGTGGAAGCGGTAATGGATCGGAAAGTAGATGCTTTTGGGAAGGCGGTACAGTCGACGAACAATAATCATTCTTTATGAAACAAAATCTTATTATATAATAAATTGATAAATATTTGTAGTTTTAGAATTGGAGTCCAACAAATTCTAACATTTATTTATATTTTAATTTTATTTAATATTATTTTATTTAAAAATTTGAGTCGAATCGAAAATTTGATTCTTACAATCTTGTCGAATCGTGTCGTGCAGTACCGACTCGGTCTAACGACTACGTGCCGTATAGGTTTTTAATTGTTAAGTTGAATGTCTTTTTTATTGTTTGATCAATTTGATTCTAATTTTTAAAATTTGGTCAATTTGAGTATAGTCTCAACATTTCGACAAAACTATTCCATATACTTTGTAAATATGGATAAAAATACACATCAAAATTTTATTAAAAAAATGGATTTGTAAAATTTGTCGAATTTGAAAAATATAGTGAATCGTTTTTTTTCTAAAATGATCGGGGATTCTATATTTCCCAAAAATCATGAAATTTTCTTATAAAAACATATTCTTAATTTGTTATAAATGAGATATAAGTGATTTCTATTTATATTGTTCCTTTCAATTAACATTAGATATTGCGTAGAGTAGTTGTTTGGTTTAACTTTTCAAAATCAATGTGAGGTGTAGTGATCGTATCGTATGTTGAGATGACCGTGATAATTATGATCAGATTTTAGAAAACTGTTTGCAAAAACTGTGGTGATCTTACCGTGATTATAATAGAATGCCTATTTTAACCTTATATTAACATATTTTTATAGATAAATATAGCCCAAATAAATACTAAAACGTTCATTACATATACAAAAAAACTAATATCTATATCTAATTTTTAATAATTTATTTACAATGATGTATCGAAATATAAATTATGATTGTAGTATAACAATTTATAAATACATACTGATTTCAATTAAAATATATTACAAATTTTCACCAATTATGAGGGCGGTAACGTCCCTCAAAGTCGACATCAACTTTACGAATGTTTCACAAATTCTCTAATTTCAACAAGAAACTAAAAAACATAGATTCACAACAACTTGGAAAATTGACGTAGTATTTGTGAAATGATAATAAAATTAATTAGAGTTTAGTTTTAAAGGAATTAAATTAATTTTGAAGAGCAATTTTGAAATTTATCAAACCACGGTAAATTGGCCATACATATAAAGACATAGTCATATGACCGCCAAAAATTCTAGTACAATCACTGTAATTACCTATGTTGTTTTGTAATTGAGAATAAAATTACGGTACAGCCACTGCACCGCTGTGGCCACCATAAAACCAAACAACCCTAGAGTTTTGAAGATCACATGTATATATGGTTTACCTATTAAAAATGTGGTGAGATGCTCATGTTATTTCTATTTATATTGTTTCTTTCAACTAACATTAGCAATTCTGCGGAATCTTCATTGCTAAAAAATCACGATTTCATCACAACTACTAAAATCATTTAAAATTTTATCGTGATTTAAAAAATAAATAATTTACCATTACTTATAATAATTATAATATTAAAATATTTATTGTTTTATACATCAATTGTATGTTATTATTTTTACATAAATCACGATCATAACACCACAATTTTACCAAATATATTTACAAATTCATGATAATTCTATCTCACCGCATTACATCGTACCTCAATTTTAAAAAGTTGAACCAAATAAACCCAATATTTATCATCTCAATCGTTTGGTCACCGACTTCTGTCTCACCCAATTGTTTCTTAAAATATACGTAAATATGTTTATAAAAAAATCGACTAGAGCATTTGGCCATTGATCTTCCAATAATAGTTCACAAGGTTATGAAAATTCTCAACAAAATAATTTATTAAAAACTAGTGTGAACAATATTGGCTTATGTGACATTTGAACACTTGTCAACAAGTTAACGGTTCACTATATCACAATATAATATAATATATAATATTACATTTATTTAATATAAAAGCAATTGATAATTATAATAATTGATTTATTTAAGTTTTTTTTATTAGAGATTGTATTCAAAGCCTTTTAAAGTTGTAAACTTTAAAAATATGTAATGAGAATATTTTTAAATTTTTTAAATTTATAAATAACATATAAATTGTCAAAATCACACACTAAAAAAATAACGAATATCGTTACTTTTCATTCAATGGTCATTCTTAAATAATTTTAAAAATTGAAAGTTTACATATAATTTCAAAATTTTGGAATATTATCTTTATAATATTTTAAAACATTGGCAACTTCACAAATTAATTAAATCACGTCACTTTTTTGAGCTTGATGGCGATGTCAAAGTTTCTCATTGGGCCAAGTCATATGAATGGAATGTATGAAATTTTAGGAGCATTTTTGTACACATGTAGTGCATTATTGGCTGACACGTGGGGCCCTAGATGTTGACCTACGCGTCAGGTCCCAACGGGGAATTTATGCAATTGGCAACTTGGTCGGTAGGACAATGATTGTAATTTTGAATTAAATTATGAATAATTTTAAATCATGAATTTTAAAAACATACTTGTTGTGGTTCGAAAATCGGGGGTGTCAACAGTCATCCGGTTCGTTGCAAGACGAACTCGCTTATAATTTATTTAATGTGTGGAGGACGATTATAAACCAAATGCAAAAGAGACACGGCAGTTTTAGAGTGGAAAACCTCAAAGTTGAGGAAAAAATCATTTTACTAAGGGTTAGAAATGTCCTTAGTCGATCAAATAAACAAGGTACTAATCACAAAAATCATGTTTGTTCTTTAGACAACAAAGGGGAAGAGACTTATCGAAAATAAATCGACAGAAGGTTCAGTCAGAAAGCTTGTAAGAAGGATATGAAGATAACCTATTTCTTCACATCCCAAGTGTCATTTTTATATGCCTACTGTGCTGCGTAAACAGTAAGGTGTCGTTTTGTGCTTGTCATCTGCGGCTAGGTTGGCTCGTGTCAGACAGAACAACCGCTGGGCATGACTTCATAGGGCTGCACGGCGCTAGGCCTTTCGGCGCTACTAGCCGGCTATCTCCAGGCTAAGGGAGGCTCGTATGACTTCGCCGGACCACGCCTCTGACAGGACTGTCGGAGGTTGTCGTCGCATGTTGAGGAATATGGATGGCCCGAAGCAGGGTCTGTGAAGTGTGGACCGATCGGTCCTGGTGCGTGGGAGAAAACTGGGCCCTACCGATCGGGACCGATTGATATGAATGGGCGATCGGCCCCACCTAGCTTGGTTGGGCCGTTCATTCACATGGGCTGGATCTGAGCCTTCAAGTTCGACTTATGTTATTTGGGCTAATCTGATCAAGCTTGGCCCTGATCACGTTCGAGGTACTGGGTTCCTGGGATCTCATCACTAGCCCCTCGGACTCTATCGCCACCATGGTGGTGATGGGGGTTCGATTATCAGATTGAGAGCGTTTGAGGCATGAGTGCCCGATCGCAATAACGGAAAACTGTACCCGAACTGGTCGTAACGGCGTCCTCGGGGACCGATCCTGCACTTAGAAATTTCATGGTGTGAATTTTTAAATTTGAAATTTGTAACGGTTGAGGGTAAAAGCGCAATTCTGGGCTCCGTAATAGCCAACGCCTTTCTGTATTCCAAAGGGGGGACAGACTGTCAGACTGCAGCCGCATGCAGTAATGACGTGTCGCCCCGTGATTGGGTAATACACTGCTATAAAGGTCGGGATTTCTGCCCTGTGCAACCATTGTCATAACTTTGCGAAAAATTGTTCAAGCCCTAGAACTCTCTGCCGATTTTGCTCGACCGTCTTCTAACTCCAATTCTCTCATAAACCCTGAGGTAACCATCCATGGCATCTAGTAGGGCTAGGTATCCAGTTATATCTGAAATGGACCTCGAAGCATTTCGGGCCAAATTTTCAATCCCTACCCATTATTCCATCTTGAGGGGGAAGGAGGACGTTCTTTGCTTCCTTCCCGCCAAGATGAATGTTTCGGCTAACGCCATCCCCGTTAGCTATGCCTCCCTGAGGTCCGGCCTGCGATTTCCTCTTCACCATTTTGTCGCGGCCGTACTTCGGGAGATTCACTGCCCGACTTTCGCTCTCTTTCTAGGAAGTAATATTTATATAATCGCCTTTATTTTTTGTTGCTATAAACAGAGGGTAGAGCCGACCCTCAAACATTTTTTCAACCTATTCCTGGTGGGATCTCGTAGGGGAAGGAGGTTGTTAGGGGGTCGCAGGTTGTATTATATAGCGACCCGAACAAAGGATTGTATTATCGTAGACAAAGAAGATTCCCTTCATAAATGAGAATCTTGCTACGTATGGATAGACATCCCGATGGAGGACCTGTTGAAGGTTACCTTCCTAACCTCCCACCCCGACATCGGGAAATTGGACCGAAACCGATTCAACCCATCCCGCTAGGATATTGCCAACACATTGGAAATGCTTCCTTTTCCCGAAAGGCGTATGAAACGGATAGACATCCTTCGGGAGAAGAAGCTGCTAGAGATCGGGGTAGCAGGTAGAACTGGTGTCCCTGCTCCAAATGGTATCTTCTCTAGCTCTGACTCGTCGGGGTCAGAAGAATCGGGTACAACTTTGGCTTCCTTTAGTTCATATTTCTTGATCATTATTATTTTTCTTTTGCAATTTCCACTGATACAATGTCTGGAAACCGACTCGATGCGGAGGCTGCTGCTGCAAAAGCCAAAAAGATGCTAAGCTGCAGGCGTCCAAGCCCAAGCCCAACGCCGCGGCTGGGACTTCACGATCAGTGGGGAGCTGCAGCAGCCAGAGGCCAGAGCCCCGATTGATGGATGAGGTGGACGAATTGATTTCTAAAAGGATTTGCTCGTTAGACCTTCCCGCCATGTACAGAATCGGAAATAACTCCCATCTGGATCTTAATGTCGTGCGGTTGTTGCTGCAGAGGTCAATGCGGGTGGAAGACGTCTGTCCATCCTCTAGCTTAGGGGACAGAGTGCCGAGACCTCCAGTCTCCGCGTCAACGAGCAAGCGGGGCCCCGAAGAGGAAGCCCCGAAGCAATACAAAAGGTTGCGGTCAGCCGTGAGTAGGCCTGCATCCCCGATCCCGGCGAAAGGGATCACCATTGGGGAGAGATCGGCCCCGTCCTCGTCTAACCCCGAGTCCATTCGGGAGGCTATCCAGGAGATGGTAGTCTCCGTTTCCAAAGCCCGGGGACCGAAAAGGGTCCCCCCTTCGTGGAAGGATGCCGCCCTTGAAGCATACCGGCTCTTGGGGAGGAAAAACCCGCCCGGTATTGACGGCGCGCTTCCTGGCCTGGTGCTAGCCTATCTAGAGTCACATGCTGTGGTAAGCTGTATTCAGCTCTTGCTGCCCCGATCGGGTGTGTGCTCATACCCCAATATGTTTCTTGCAGGCAAATAGAAGGGCTCTGGACCTTGCTTCTGCCGTTCAGCTAAGCCGAAGCATCTCTTCGGTTTCTGAAGATCTGGAAAGCCAACTTGCCTTAGTTTAGTGGCAAGTTGAGATCAAGCAGCAAGAGCTGGAATCGGTCAGAGCCAATCGGGACCGTCTGAATGGAGAGCTGCTTGGAGCGGGTACTGAGCTTTCAATAGCTGCCTCTAAGGCGGGAGAGGCCCAAGCAGCTGCGAACTCCGCAACGGCCCGCGTTTTGAAACTGGAGCGTCAGATTCAAGAAATATCTGACGAGAGCAACAGACTTCTCCTTCAGTCCCAGGAAAAGAAAGATGTCTTAAAGGAAGAAAAGGAAACACTGAAGGAAGAATTGGTTAGGGTCCAAGGAGCAACTAAGGACGCGGTTCAGGAAGCCATTTTGGGTTTTTCCCGATAGCCCCTGATGTTTGCCTTAGCGGCAAAAGTTTACGGACCGAGCGTCTCCCAATATATGGATAACATGAAGGACCAAATGATTAGCTAGTTTGGTCTGGATCCCGAAGATGAATGTTGGTAGACGATCGATCCCCTGACCAAAGATGGAAACTTCCGTGAGATCCCAGAGCTAGACGAACCCCCGCTGGAGAACGATCCCAACTATCCACTCTTTGACATGATGGAGAGATCGGTCAACGAAATAGTTGAAGAAAGGGGCAAAAAGGTGGAGGATCTCAAGGCATGGATCGCGGAGAAATTTGTGGAAGCAGATAAGGAAGAATGACAAATAGACTAGGCTTTAAACCTTCTAGTCTTTTCCCTTATGTATTTGCTTTGTAAACTCCGTTTCTTAATAAAATGTCCTTTTTGCTAAGTGTAAGCTTGGGGTTCAAGTTGAACCCGGACGGAAAGGTCCTCTCAACTTAACTCTAACTCCTGTTGGGTTTAGTAAGTTAGGGGATGCCAATTGTGCCAACAGACCATACTTGAATCAGTCCCTATAAAATATTATGACATTGGCGGCGTTGCATTGGTTATTTATAAGTCACATGACAAATTTAGCCAAAGCCCAGGTTCTAAAAATAGTCCCATGGCGAGCTCTAGCTTGCACTTTGACTAGCTAACTCTGTTATTGTTATCTCGTTCATGGATCAAGCACAAGAAGGCAAGAGCTACTTCTAGGTGGTGGGTGCTGTTGAAGGGGAAATTGAGTTTGTAGTGAGTTCTGGGAGTTTTGTGATCCATCTAAGTACTCAACAAGCGTTGAAGCAACTGACTTGTCAGAGCGGTCACACTACTTGGGAGCCTTATGGATGGACCGCTACAGTCACCAGTCCAAACTCGTCCAGAAAATCCAACTTTAAGATCGGTCACTCGCCTAGCTAGAAATAGTTTGTATTGCACCCATTGTAACTTATTCATGTTTGAGAAACATTTTACAGTTCAGAATTACCGAATAACGTCAAATGCTTTATATAAAATAGTGCCTTAAGTTCATAACATTCCAGGTTTGAGGGATCTTACTTCCATCCATATTTTCTAACTTATAAGCTCAATCACCTAGGTTCTTCAGGACTCGATAGGGCCCTTCCCAATTCCTGTCCAGCTTCCCAACGTTTCTATGAACTCTCATATTCCTGAGAACGAGGTCGCCTTCTGAGAATTCTCTCGGCACGACCCATTTGTTATGAGCTCGCTCCATTGTTCTTTGATAAGCACACATGCGCGCATATATGGCATTCCATTTCTCTTCAATCATTTCCAAATCTAAGGATCTTCACTTATTATTCAGATGCTCGTCATATTGGGTTATCCGAGGTGATCGTATGGCTACCTCCACTGGACTGACCGCTTCGGACCCATATACTAAAGAGAATGGAGATTCTTGGGTCGTTGAACGGGGAGTAGTGCGGTAAGCCCATAGAACCTCCTAGATGTGATCGGACCACTTTCCCCCAAAATCTTCCAACTTAGTTTTTAATCCCTTCAGGATAACTTTGTTGGACACCTCCGTCAATCCGTTGGTGTCCAACAAAGTTATCTTCAGGAGAGCTGCTTGGAGCGGGTACTGAGCCACCGACGAGAAGTGCTGAGCGATACCCAATTTGACGCAAAGATCCCGGACGGCTTTACCGCGGAATTGAAGTCCATTATATGATACAAAAGCTCGAGGTACTCCGAAACGGCTTATGATGTTCCTCCATAGGAAGTGTTTCACAACAATTTCGGAAATAATAGCCACCGCTTCAGCCTCGATCCACTTTGTATAATATTCAACTGCCACAATGCAAAACTTTCGCTGTTGGACCGATCTAGTAAACAGTCCCAAGATATCAATCCCCCATCTGTCAAATGGATAAGGAAGTGGGGTCATCGACAAGGATGCTCCTGGCAGTTGGGGGACCGGAGAATGGTGTTTGCAAGTAGCGCAACGTCTTCTGTACTTCTTAGCATCCTCGAGGAGCGTTGGCCTGAAATACCCGACCCTAATAATGCGATGATATAGCGATCGGGCCCCAGAATGTATACCGTACATCCTTTCATGAACATAAATCATGAAGGCCTCAGCCTCTATAGGGGATAGGCATCGCAAGAGCGGTCATTCAAAGCTTCTCTTGAATAAGTGCTAGTCATTTAGCACATATCGCGTTGCCCGGGTCTCAATTTTTCTGGCCTCTGATGCATTTTCCGGTAGATGGCCATTGTTCAGATACTTGACAAAAGGGGCCATCCACATGGTGTCTACCGGTGAGTCAATGGTGTTTATCTTCAAGTCCTGAAGTTCATGGCATAAAGCTCCAACTTCCTCAAACGACTGTTCGGTCACAGAGATTTCGACCTAAGGTCGGTCCTGAATATGGACCGATACTGTGCCTGATCCAACTTCCAGTAAGCCTGCAGCCAGTATGGCTAACGCGTCGGCCACCTTATTTTGTTCTCTAGGTACGTGGTCAAGTGAGAATTCATGAAACTTCTTTGACATCTCCAAGACCTTTGCATTGTATAGCTTCATGGTTGGCTCATGTGTTTCGAATCGTCCTACGAATTGCTCCACCATCAACTTGGAGTCTGAAAACATTCGCACCTTAGCAACTCCCATCTTTTGGGCTAAGGTCATCCCCGACAACACGGCCTCGTATTCCACCACGTTATTTGTTCCAGAAAATAAGAACTTGACCGCGGAGAATAACGTCGCCTTGAAGTGTAGTAAGGGTGATGCCCGCTCCCTTTCCCCCGAAGGTTGATCCGTCAACATAAATGACCCACCGGTCGTCCTCTTGGTTCAGAAATATGAGCAATTGGGTCATCTAGACCATGAAATCCGCGAGGACTTGAGCTTGATCGCCCTTCGGGGGACGAATTCCAAATACATGGAGTCAATCTTGATTTTCCACTTGACCAACCTTTCATTGGAGTCCGTCTGACTCAAAACTGCCTTCAAAGGCTGATCAGTATACACATAAACCTTTCGGCCTTCGAAATAATGCTTAAGCTTAGATATAGCTTTCTGCAAGGCCATCATGAATTTCTCCAAAGTAGTGTATCTGGTTTCGGCTGGTACCAGGGAATGGCTCACGTAGTAGACATGTCAATTAATGTCATCCCCAATGGTTACTAGAGTTGCGCTGACTTCGGCCTCTGACACGGCCAGATATAACCCTAAGGGTTCGTGGCAAGTCGGGCTCACCATCACAGGAGGAGTGCTCAAATAAGTCTTCAAGTCGGAAATTGCCCGATCGCACTCTTCGGTCTAACCGAGATGACTGGCTTTCCTTAATATCCTGAAAAAAGGGAGAGCCCGGTCCGTGGACCTAGAGATAAACCTACTCAGCGCTGCCAATCGGCCAGTTAGCCTCTGAAATTCTCGTTTGTTTCTCGGACGTTGCATGTCAATACTTGCTTGGACTTTCTCCGGATTAACCTCTATGCCTTTCTCAGAAACATAATATCCAAGGAATTTGCCACTTCGAATCCTGAAGCAACACTTGTTCGGATTTAGTTTGAGCTTATATGTACGGCATACTTCGAAACAACGAGACAAATAATGAATATGATCTTTATCATTCATGGATTTGACAATCATATCATCAACATACACTTCCATAACGTGGCCTATCAAATCCCTAAAAATCTTGTTGACCAACCTCTGGTATGTTGCTCCGGCGTTCTTTAAGCCGAAAGGCATAACCTCGTAGTAATAAACACCGTCTTATGTCATGAATGATGACTTCTTCTGATCTTCCTTAGCAAGGAAGATCTGATGGTACCCGGAGTAAGCGTCCATGGTAGTCATCATTATACTGTTAGCCACAAAATAGACCAATCGGTCGATGTGCGGCAATGGGAAATGATGCGACACACAGCTCTTGTTGACGTCGGTAAAATCAATGCACATCCTCCACTTCCCATCTGCCTTGGAGACCACCACCGGGTTCGCAACCCATTCAGTGTAGTGAATCTCTCTAATGAAACCCGACCGCAGCAACATGTCCACCTCGGCCCGGATGATTTCAATCTTCTCAAGAGAATAGCGTCTCCTCTTTTGCCTAATAGGCTTGGTTACGGGCTCAGTGTTGATCCGATGATCACTCTCTGATCGGTCAATTCCCGGCACATCGTCCGGGGTCCAAGCGAAAATGTCCACATTGCTTCTCAGCAAGCGGACCAGCTCTTCTTCGAAGGTCGGGGCCAGATGTGCCCCGATGCGAGTAGTCTTGGTTGAGTCATCCTCAACCAAGTTGATAAGCTTGAACCCAACGGGTTCCATAGCTTGCCTTGGGTGCTAGGGCTCTTCGAGCAAATCCACCCGAGCTCTCTTGATTGGTGCCAAGGTTCGGCACGAGCTCATGTAGCACTGTCTTGCTACTTTCTGGTTCCCCTTGACAGAAATCACCCCATGAGTGGAGGGGAACTTGAGCATCATATGGTACGTAGAAGGGACCGCCTCAAACTTACTGAGGCCGGTCCGTCCTATAATAGCGTTGTAAGCCAGATCGACTTCAACGACTATGAATTACAGGGTTTCCGATCGGTCCCTGCCCGGTTCCCCAGATTGACCGGGAAAAGAATTTTCCCGCACTGGATAACACTTCTCTGGTCGAAGGACCAAAGGGTTATATTGGCGATAGGGAGATCATGAGCCGCGGCTCCTAGCATCTCAGCCACTTCCCGCTTCATCAGATTGCATGAAGCCCCGGTGTCCACCAAAATCTTATGGACCCGTCGGTGGGCGATGACTCCAGTGATGATGAGGGGATCATCACATGGATCAGTAACCCCTTCTCGATCGTCTGCGGTAAAGATGATATCGCCCTCGAAAGTAGAGGACCGCTCAGCCGAATCATATTTGACCAACGCCACAGATTCGGAGCTTTCGGGAAACTCCCCACGCGCTGCTCTTTTTTGGTCCCTGACCAACTCGTTAATCCTTATTCCGCCGGAGATAACATAAATGTCTCCGGCGACCTCTCTTTCTCTAGGTACCTCCTCATTCGAGGGAGATTGGGTGCCCACTTCGGCAGGTGGGGGACCTGGCTGCTTCCGCCTTTCACCTTCATTTCGCGGGGCTCTGCCGCCACGGCCCCGCCATCTCCTCCTTAGGCCCTAGCAATTGTTCTCTTGACCGTGCTGACCTCTATCCTGTTCCGGTTGCGGGGACCTTCGGTCTCCTGCCCGATCGTTATAGTGTCGGGGCTGGCTCCGATTGTCTCTCCCCATCGGCCTATGACGATCGTCACCCTGATGGCTCGTTCGGGGAGAGTCTGCCTGCTTGCCCCTATGATCATTATGATCGGGTTTTTCCTTATTCATCGCCGCTACTGTCTCTCGCAGTAGCGGGCATTTCAGCGTCGGTTGATTGCGGTTGTGATGCAACTCGCAATAGACCCGATTGTCCTCCTTCTTAGGGGGGACGATATTTTCAGCCACAGCCGCAACTTCCCATGGCTGTCTCTTAGGGTAAGACACCCTATGATCACCTGCGGGATCAGAATTCCCGCCAGGCTTTCGATATCCCGCTCCCAGCGCTTCATCCACCTTGATGTACTTGTTGATTTTCTGAAGGAGCTTTCCCAAGGTAGACGGTGGGCTCTTCACAAGGCTGGCCGAAAGGCCGCACGGTCCCAAGACCTGCTTCAAGATATCGATTTTGTCTCGGAGCTCATACTTGATACCCCGAGCAGTTCGGTTGAACTTCTCCATAAAAGAACGGAGACTCATCTTTGGCGGGATATACTTCAGGTCGTATAGTTCCTGCCTACTGCGGGGTGGTCCTACATTTGGAGCAAACTGCTCCGAGAAAGCTAGGATGAATCCACCATACGACTGTATGGATCGGGTTGGTAAGTTCTTGAACCATGTCCGGGCATCGCCCTGCAACCCTGCCGCGAAGATGCGGCACTTTAGTGAGTCAGAGGCTCGAACGGTTCCCATACTTAGCTCGAAATCCGCGACGTGATCGATCGGATCACCGTCGCCTCGGAATACTGGCAACCCTTTGGGGTTGCGGTAGTATCGATCAGGGACTGCCGCCCAGATCTCTTCGAAAAAAGGGAGTATCAAATCTCCCAATGCGGCAGAGACATCTCCAGATTGTTGGGATGATGTTTGGGCTATATGCAGATTATGCCACCAGTCATCATCCTTGCTCCGCCTGATCGGGGCATCCATGGCCCGATCAAATAGCCCAGGATTGCGGCCCAGATTAGGCCCGCAATCCCTCTGCGTTCGCAGGGTCTCCAACTCCCTGGTAATTCGTCGATGTGTTTCTGCATCTGTTCCTGGTCCGTCCCAGGAATGGGAGTTGGAGTTCTAATTGGAGGAGGTGGAGTAGACTGGTATCTCGGCCTCCTCATTGGTACTCCGCGCCTGATAATCTCCTCTTCATCGGAGCTCTGCGCGTCTTGGTCGCTTTCGTACCCTCTTCTTGCTGGAACAGGGCTTGTGATAGCCGGTGGTTCTGTTCCACTCCTCTCCGACTGTTATGGTCCCTTTTTAGGGGGTACCAACAGTCGTCCGGTTCGTTCAACAAACGAACTCGGTTCTGATTTATTTTAAGTATGGAAGACAATCAAAAGCTAAAAACAAAGTAAGTGCACGGCGATGTATAGTGGAAACCCCAAGAATTGGGGTGAAAACCACTCGACTAAGAGCTGAATATGCTCTTAGTCTGTTCACTAATGAAATAACTCAAAGTTAATACAAGAAAGGCTAATGAAAATAACGAGGTAAAGAAAGCGGTAAGAATTCTGGCAGGGTAACAACCTATTCTTCCGCGTCCAAAGGGTCCTGCTATTTCCGTCGTCTTGCCCTGTATTTATAGAGTTCATAGCGTGTGTAAATCACGCTCCTTAACCGCCTCTGACAGGTTTGTTAGAGGTTGTTATCGCGGGATGTAAAACAAGGTTGGGACCGAAGCGTGGCCAGCGTGATCGGGCCCGAAGCGTGGTAAACGTGAGTTATAACCGCTCGGACCGAACCCAGGTGCCAGCTTGCAGAGAACGCCTTATTTTGTTAAGGACAGCTTCGGTCCTCCAGTCGAACATCGGGCCGCTCTTTATTAAAGGTATAAATGGGCTATAGGGATTCATTTTCGCCATTTGAATTGGTCCAATCGTTGCTGGGCCTTACCCATCACAAGGTACCCGGTCCTAGAGTTCTCATCACCGACGTAACTTCCATTATAACTTTCCTGACAATAGCTTCCAGGTCCTGCATAGAGAACGTTGACGCTGGAAGGCTGCTGGGAAGCGTATCACTATCGTTCGTCGAAGTTCCAGATGTCATGCATTTGATTATCCTATCCCGGGTAAAGACCTCTAATGGGGATTAGAAAATCGTCCCCACGGACGGCGCTAAACTGTTGTGGTTCAAAAACCGGGGGTGTCAACAGTCGTCCGGTTCGTTGTAAGACGAACTCGGTTGTAATTTATTTAATGTGTGGAGGACGATTATAAACCAAATGCAAAAGAGACACGACAGTTTTAGAGTAGAAAACCTCAAAGCTGAGGAAAAAACCACTTGACTAAGGGCTAGAAATGCCCTTAGTCGATTCAATAAACAATGTACTAATCACAAAGACCATGTTTGTTCTTAGACAACAAAGGGGAAGAGACTTATCGAAAATAAATCGACAGAAGGTTCAGTCAGAAAGCTTGTAAGAAGGATCGGAAGATAATCCCTTTCTTCACATCCCAAGTGTCATTTTCATACGCCTACTGTGCTGCGTGAACAGTAAGGTGTCGTTTTGTGCTTGTCCTCTGCGGCTAGATCAGCTCGTGTCAGGCGGAACAGCCGCCGGGCATGGCTTCATAGGGCTGCACGGCGCTAGGCCTTTCGGCGCTACTAGCCGGCTATCTCCATGCTAAGGGAGGCTCGTATGACTTCGCCGGACCACGCCTCTAACAGGACTGTCGGAGGTTGTCGTCGCATGTTGAGGAATATGGATGGCCCGAAGCAGGGCCTGTGAAGTGTGGACCGATCGGTCCTGGTGCGTGGGAGAAAACTGGGCCCTACCGATCGGGATCGATCGATATGAATGGGCGATCGGGTCCGCCTGACCTGGTTGGGTCGTTCATTCACATGGGCTGGATGTGGGCCTCCAAGTTCGGCTTATGTTATTTGGGCTAATCTGATCAAGCTTGGCCCTGATCAGGTTCGAGGTATCGGGTTCCGAGGATCTCATCAATAATTATTACTCCAGTTCTTGTAATTTTTGTTTAAAATAATATTTTGATTGAAGACCCATATCTATTATGTTTATCACTTAAGCACATTTGTTGTATTAGTAGTGTGATAGGTAGAAGTCTCAATTTAGACTAGGGATGTGGATGAGTTAGATCTCATTCAGTTATATTGTAATGTTGAAATTATAGAGTCTGCCCGAAATTATGATGATAGAGTGTAAACGAATAAGATTAATCATTAATGAGATGAAGAAGGGGTGAGCATTCGGCAAATATCAAACCAAACCAAATATTGAAATAATGAATAACAAATTATCAAACAAATCGAATATTGATTTCAATTCAATATTTTTTTGGTACTGAACATAAATACCGAAATAATTTTGGTATTTCATTATTTATATCAAAATTAAAAACACCTATAAAAAATAATCAATAACATCTCATGAATATCTTAAATCAAATATATACAAAAATATGAAAAAATACAAACATTGAGTCATTGATCGTATTGATGTATCCATATAATAAAACAATCTTCAATTCTCCTAATTTATACTATAATATAAATGTATACTGTTATGAAAGCTCTAAAAATCAAATACGAAAAATAATTATTATAAAATAAATGAGAAATTAATAGTTTATTCATGTTGACATGACACTAAATTAATATTCTCAAAATTATATTTCTCGTATTAATCTTCTTCAATATCATCGGAATGTAGTACAAAAACCAATTTCAAGTGCATATAAATGTATCTATACTTCTCAAACTCAAAGAACATCTATACGAATCAAAGACTCGTCTATCTATTAGATATCAAAATATCAAAAAGTATAAGAGTATACTATCAATATAACCATTAAATAAAAATACTTAAAATATTTATTGATGCAATCAAAATATGTGGTATTCTTCCATTAATCCCATTCATAATTTGAGTGATACTCTATGATTTTAATGTTGTTTTTGGCAAGTAGATCAACAAATAATGTATTTATAACAAGTACTAAAATATGAGAATAATTTATTATAGAATAAAAAATATGAATTTTATATGAGTAATCCGACATCCGGTTATCAATAAATCTAAACTCTTGCACAAATAATATGAGATTTAAAATAATAAATACAAACCATAACCCAATTTATAAATTTGTCAAGGGTACATACGTAATTGAAGGAGTCATGTGAAATTGTGAATGGAATGAAAAAGGCACTTTCAATGGTGAGGAGCTTCTTGGACGCGTGTTTGGGACACGTGTTTTATTTTGAGGATGACAAATACCGGTTTGGTCCCTAAGTGAAGACACGTATTTTACACTGATAATGACAAATTACCGAAATAGGTTTCATTCAATTACATTCAAATGTTTAAAAAAAAGTAAAAAACATAATAGAAAACAATGATATTTTGTAACAAAATGATTTATTTGTTGAAATTCATATAGGAATTATAGAAAACAATTTAATTTTGTAATCAATTGGATTTGGTGAATCAAAAATCTATTATGAAGTTTTCAAGTAATATTATTGTTAAAACATAATATTCACCGATTGACAATCTCGGGTCATATATGGTCCAGTCGGACCAAATGATCCAACGATGACTAGGGGTGTAAATGAACCGAAGCGACCCAAACTTTAGTTTTTTAAGGTTCGGGTTCAGCTCGAAATATACAAGGTTTGGTTCGTATTTGAAAACAAAAAAATCTATAATTCGATGTTCGATTCAATTGAGATTCAGGTTCAGTTATAGTTCAAATTTAAGGATAGAATAAATTAAAAATAATACATATTTTAATATATATAATATAAATTAAATATTATAATATATATTATACTATTAATATATATAAAATATTAGAATAATATTGTCTCATGAACCGGTTTGGTTCGGTTCGTTTGAAATTTGAGGTTCCAGATCGGTTCACTAGTAATTCGAACTTGAAATGAGCTTGGCTCGATTTGAAAAATCGATCTCGAACCTTAACCGGCTAGGCTCGAAAGGTTCGCGAACCAGCAATGAATGATGTCGATCGATCCTTGGGCTACGAGCAATTAGATGTAGTTTCGTCGACACATGTCAATGCCTCGACATTAGTGTGCAAATGTCAACTAGGGACTGAGAGTGACTGCTCGAAACATTGTAAATCATATTGTTTCGAAATATATGTACGTCTGTTGGACGCATGAATGTGTAGAATATTAATTGGTTGATTAGTGTATGACACTAAGTTATATTGATGATAAATTTTGGACACAAATTAATAGATAATTGTTAGTTATATCATATATTTTTTGTTTAATTGTTTTTGAATGATTAAGTAATATATATACTAAATAATTTAAAAGGTAATTGATTTAAGATTTTACTTTAAATATTAAATAATAACATTCATATGTATTTTATATAGGCGTCCTTTCAATATATTTGTAAATGTCATGTCATCCGAATGTTCATATCGCAAGTAATGTAGATCATGCGCTGGTACTTATATTATTTGTTTAGTTGTGTCATCAAATGTTGTTAACCATGGCATCCTTGTGTCAAATCTAGTACGGATAAGTGCAACTAATAACTTATTTATCACATTTGGAGCAAAAATATTTGTTTTTTGTTGTTAATTTTTCTGTCCATAGTCTTTCAAAAGTTGTCAAATGACAGACCAAGTAACAAAAATTATCAGAATCTATGAAACTTATACTTACTCTTACCCTTATTCATTATGTAATATTGTGTTTTGACATCATAATTTGGAAGAGTTCTCATAAAGTCATGTCAACTTCATTTTTCATCCGTGTTGAAGACAATGTTGATGATTCCAAGATAGAGCTTGATGTGTTTTGATTCGTATGATATCGTTGTTGAAGTGTTAATGTTTGTGTTCTTGATGGATTTATATACATCTGTGTCGTGTGAATGCTTGAAATATTTTCCCCTTGAAATTCACAAACATTTGATCTTTTAATAGGTATTACCAGAGTTTAATTGTCGTGAATTTCAGCTTCTAATTCTTGCACTTCTTTGTTGTGAGCATCTCACCAAAATGTCATTTTGATAGTCGCATTTGAATCATATGTAAGTTCAACAACTTATCTAGTTGATGTGCTGAAATCCTTACGTGGGAAAGAAAACCATTATAGATTTTTTATACAATTCCGATAACGTCCATTATTGAGTCGTTCTTCATATATTGAATCTCATGAATTTCCGTTGAGATTAGATTGTACTTCGTTATAAATGTATCATCTAAACAATGCTTCATTTGTGAATTGGTGTCCAAGATTAGCTCCTATTCTTGATTCGTAATGTTATATTTTTTCTTATGCCATGATTCGACATATCGATAATAAGAAAACTTGGTCGGTTTCTTCATTATTTTCAAAATTGTGAGCAGCTTCGTTGAAACATGTTCCACGTATTTCCAAATATTATGAATCTGTTAACATAAAAAAAAGACTTCTTCAAAACTATATGAATAAATTTCTTTTTTGAAGGTAACTCGGACCTTCAAGATTCATGATTTAAGATGCCGTGTAAGTTTTCTAATTTAATTTTATAAAATATTATTAATTAATTAAATAGTTACTTAAGTTAATTAATTGGGAATTTGCTTTCCGGAGTAAGAAGTGAAAATGGCTACGGACTTACTGAGTTGAGACTTGAGAGAGATGCACATTAAGAAAGGGCTGCTAGTCTGATACAAAAGAAGTGAAAATGCCTACGGACTTACTGAGTTGAGACTTGAGAGAAGCGCACAAAAGAAAGGACTATGTGGGCTAATTTATTAGTTTATGTTATGTGATCCATATAATATTATATATTAAGATTTAATTCATGTTGATGGATCATGAAACTTATGTTACAAAGATCATGATGGATCTCTTCTTCTACTTTTAATATATACAAATTCTATCCATTAAGAACTTGTCTCACTATCATGAGTATGGACTTGTAGTATACACATGTCCATATTGTCAATTATTAAATGGAATATGTACAACTTAATACATAAATTGTATTAAGTTGTGTGACATTTGACTTTCCAATTATTAAATGGAATAATGAGCTATGAATTGTGTGACTCTTGATTTATTTCTAGTCCTTGTAAATAGAGGATATTTGTGTGGAAATAAATATATTATTGTCTTCTTAAGTTCTCCCAAGAGTGAGCTTTAGAAAGGATTAGGAGATGAAAATTCAACCGAAAACTCTACGAGATGTCTCAAGGTATTTAACAGGTTGCGGAGATCACGTAATTCTAAGGTCCTTGACCTTAAAGGTTTAATGAAGTTTTACATTTGGTATCGGAGCATGGTTTTAGAATTACGTATCTCTCATTATATTTCTTTTCTGTGAAAACTTTATTATGATTTCAATAACATTTTTTGGCAAAAAAAACTTTTAGTTATTTGCATGTTTGGATATGTTATGAAATCATGACATTTTTTTTTTGATCTTATTTAACTTGGTTAAATTCTTTAAAAGTCAAAGCATATGTGTATTATATAATAATAATACATTTTCTTAAAGAATTTAATTCTTGAAGATCACACTCATCTTTGATTTTCTGTAAATTATTGATGATTGTTTTCCGCAAATAACGATTGTTGACGTCTAATTTTAAGTTAATTTGTCTCACCAAAGTGGTCAAATTTATTATGTATTAGACATCTAAATATTTTATGTTTTTAGTGTATACACAATTAAACCCAAAGGTTAACTTTGTGATCACTAATACTAAAGTTATTTTATTATCTTGAATATGTTTTAAATCCAAATATTAATATTATGTTCAATTATTTTTATTCTAATGTATTTTTTTGTGTTTTTGTTTCATCCAAAGGAGAACTTTAATACATATTAAGAGCTTATAAAAATTATTGTTTAATATTTGTTGTTCTTTTGAATCACCTCTTATGTCTATGAATTTGAATGCTACTTCCATTGTGAAGTTTAAGGGTTGAATTATGTTGATTGGTCTGAACAAATCATGTACCACTTATGTGTTCAGTACATTGATTCCACTTTATTAGGTGATAAACCCGTACTTACAGATGCAAGCACCGATGAAGAAAGAATGTTCCATACCTCATGGGAACATTCAAACCGGTTAAACTTAATGTTGATGAGAATGACTATTGTGGATAATATTAAGCCATCAATCTCGAAAACTGAGAGTGCTAAAGAATTTATGAAATCTGTAAAGTCAAAGTCTCGTTCTGAAGGTGCTGACAAATCAGTTGCCTGAACTCTTATAGGGACATTGACTACCATGAAGTTTGACGGTAGTCGTACTATGCATGAGCACATAAATGAAATGATGAATATTATGGCAAGACTTGATGCTATGAGGATGACGGTGAATGAAATTTTTCTTGTGCAATTTATTATGAATTCTTTACCTATTCAATATGGATCATTTCAAATTACTTACAATTCCATTAAAGATAAGTGGAATATTTCGGAATTACAATTTATGTTGGTTCAAGAGGAGACAAGACTTAAGAAACAAGGAATTGACACAATTAATCTCATAAATGAAGTTGACGGAAAGAATGAACGAAAGATGCGAAAGGGGAATCATAGACCAAAGTCTCATGCATCTTCATCAACAAACACCAAAAATGATAAGAAGATTATGTGTTACTTCTGCAAGAAACAATGACACTTACAAAAAGATTGTAAGAAACGTATGGAATGGTTCGAAAAGAAAGGTAAGATTTATGCTTACGTAAGTATTGAATCAAATCTTACAGGAGTTCCTTGTAATACTTGGTGGCTTGACTCGGGTAGTACTACTCACCTTTCTAATATGATGCATGGATTCTGTATGATCCAAACCACAAATCCAAATGAAAATCGATTTGTGCATATGGGGAATCGTGACAAGGCTGATGTTAAAGGCGTTGAAACTTATCGTTTGCTTCTTCATACCAGTCATGTTTTGAATCTTTATGATACTCTTTATGTTCCTAGTATTTCCAGAAATTAAATTTATGTTTCGAGACTCGCTAATAACGAGTACTCTTTTATGTTTGGAAATAAGAGTTTTAATATATTCAAAAATAATGTTAATGTTGGTTCCAGTACTCGCCTTGATGGTCTTTACAAACTTAATCTTGATAACCATTTTGAAGAAACCTTGTCAATTACGCATCAAATTAGTGGTAATAAAAGAATCCTATTAAATGAAAACTCCGCTTCTTTATGGCATAAGCGCTTAGGTCATATTTCCCGAGAAAGGATTCAACGATTGGTTAAAAATGAAATTTTACCAAACTTAGATTTTACGAAATTCAGGGTTTGTGTGGGTTGTGTTAAACGAAAGTTTACAAAAGACACACTTAAGAAGAAAGCCACAAGAAGCTCACAACTCCTTGATATTATACACACTGATATTTGTGTTTTTTTTTGACATTCCATCCCTTAATGTAGAAACTTATTTCATAACCTTTATCGATGATTTTTCACGTTATGGATATCTCTACTTATTGAAAGATAAGTCTCAATCTTTAAATCCTTTTGAGGTATTCATTAAGGAAGTTGAGAGACAATTAGAGATGAAAGTGAAAATTGTTGCACAATTTCCAAGTCCAGATCCATTTAGGCAATGTCTAGGTCCATTTGCTAAATTCCAGATCCATTTGCTAAATTCCTAGAAAAACATGGAAATTGGAAAGTATAATGAATCTAGGCAATGTCCAGATCATTTGCTAAATTCCTAGAAAAGCATGGTATTGTTGCACAATACACTATGTCAGGCACACCGGAACATAATGGTGTAGCAGAAAGGAGAAATTGTACTTTAATGGATATAGTTAGAAGTATGTTAAGTAATTCAACATTACCCTTATCGTTGTGGATGCATACTTTACGAACTGACATGTACTTATTAAATCAGGTTCCTAATAAGGCTGTTGAAAAGACACCTTTTGAATTATGGACCGGTAGGAAACCCAGTCTATGACATCTTCATACATGAGGTTGTCCGGCAGAAATCAGGATATATAATCTACATGAAAGAAAACTGAATTCACGAACAATCGGTGGTTTTTTCATTGGTTATCCAGAAAAATCTAAAGAGTTTCGTTTCTATTGTCCTAACCATAGTACAAGAATTGTAGAAACTGGAAATGCAAAATTCATTGAAAATGATGACATTGGTTTCGGTTTTGATCCACGCATTGTGGAACTAAAAGAAGCACAAAATGAAACTGATAATGAAAACGACATTCCAGTCATTGTCTCGAATTCCGATGTTGTTGAAAGACATAATGATACCGTTGGAATTCAAGATAATGAAATCATCATAGAAAATGAAAGTGTAAATAAACCACAAGAAATAGTTTTACGGAGATCACAACGAGAAAGACGTTATGCTATCTGTGATGATTATATGGTTTATTTACATGAGTCTGATTTTGACTCTGAATGTTTTGAAGG
Organism: Utricularia reniformis; assembly: GCA_009725065.1. Lineage (NCBI taxonomy): Eukaryota > Viridiplantae > Streptophyta > Magnoliopsida > Lamiales > Lentibulariaceae > Utricularia > Utricularia reniformis. The sequence goes on from RWGZ01001077.1 coordinate 176,471, forward strand.
TCCAGTTTCTTATTTCGAATCCATGAATAGTAAAAATTCTGAAAGATGGTTTGATGCTATGAATGAAGAGATGAAATCGATGGCAAACAATGAAACTTGTGATCTTGTCGAATTACCAATAGAATCTAAAAGAGTTGGTTGTAAGTGGGTGTTCAAGACCAAACGTGATTCCAATGGCAATGTCGAAAGATATAAAGCTCGACTTGTTGCTAAAGGTTTTACTAAGAAAGAAGTCATTTATTATAATGAAACATTTTCTCCTATTTATAGAAAAGATTCTTTTAGAATTATTATGACATTTGTGGTTTATTACACTTTCATTTAGATGAAGATATCTATATGAATCAACCTCAAGGTTTTGAGGTTGAGGGGAAGGAACACTTAGGAGTAAATCATGTACATACCAATATCAGACTATTAATCTTGTTTAATAAACAGCATTCTAAAAAGTCGTTTTTGAATGACAATAGTTAAAAAATTATACTCAATATAGCAGTACTTTATTACAAAAAGTACTGCTATCAATATATATATTAATATATGTAAAATATATTTTTATATTTATTAATATTAAATGAAATATTAATAAATAATATATTTTTTGTATTTTTTATATTATTTATATATATTATATTATTTATATAAAAAAAATATCATTTATTAATATTTTACATTTAATATATATATATATTGATAGCAATACTTTTTTGCAGTAAAGTACTCTATATTGAGTATAATTTTTAAACCAGTGTCATTCAAAAACGACTTTCTAGAATGTTGTCTATTAAACAATATTAATAACCTGACACAGGTATGTACATGCTTTTCCCGAACACTTAGTGTGTAAACTTAAGAAATCAATATATAGATTAAAACAAGCTTCTCGTCAATGGTATCTAAAGTTTAATGATACCATAACTTCATATGGATTTAAAGAAAATGATGTTGATGCATGCATCTATATAAAGTTTAGTGGGAGTAAGTTTATTATTTTAATCTTATATATTGATGACATTTTGCTTGCAACTAATGATCTTAGATTATTACATTATATCAAGAAATTTCTTTCTAGAAATTTTGAAATGAAAGATATGGGCGAAGCTTATTATGTTCTTGGGATTGAAATATTACGCAATCGATCACAATGAATTTTGGGATTATCTCAAAAATGCTATATCACAAAAGTTTTAGAAAGATACAATATGGAAAAATGTTCTTCTAATGTTGTTCCAATTGATAAGGATGACAAATTAAGCAATGATCAATGTCCGAAAAATAAATTGGAACAAGATGGTATGAAAGACATCCCTTATGCTTCTGTTGTTGGCAGCTTAATGTATGCACAAACGTGCACACGACCTGATTTAAGCTTTGTTGTAAATATGTTGGGCAGATATTTAAGTAACATGGGAATGACTCGCTGGAAGGCTGCAAAGAAAGTTTTGAGATATTTACAAGGAATAAAAGATCACATACTTATGTACAATAAATCTGATTCTCTTGAGGTTATTGGTTACTCAGATTCAGATTTCGTGAATTGTGTAGATTCAAGGAAATCTACTTTTGGTTGTGTTTCTTTCGGCTAATGGTGTTATCTCTTGGAAAAGTGCAAAACAATCCATAATAGCATCAAGCACTATGGAGGTTGAATTTGTAGCATGTTATGAGGCCACTACTCATGGATTATAGTTGCAGAATTTTGTTTCGGGGCTTGGACTTGTTGAAAGTATTGCCAAACCATTAAAAATTTATTATGATAATTCTGCAGCGGTCTTCTTCTCCAAACATGATAAGTATTCCAATGGTACTAAATATATGGATTTGAAGTATTGTGTTGTGAAGAATGAAGTACGAGAAAAACGAGTATTACTCGAGCATATTAGAACTGATATCATGATTGCGGATCCGCTAACAAAAGGATTGGCTCCTAAAAGGTATAAGGAGCATGTCGACAACATGGATGTTGTCGATAAAAGTTTATTTATGATGAAATAAAGTTATGATTATTGTATGCAAACTAAATTGAGATCTATAAAATATCTTTCTTATAAATATTTAATAAATTCTTGATTATGTCTTGGTATACATGTTTTTATGTAGAATTTATTAAAATTACGTGTTAATATGAGATTAATGTATGATACATAGAAGGAAGTATATCGATAAATGATATATAACCGCTATGATCTATATTGATTTAATATTAAGTATGATAAATAAGTCGACATTGTCTTATGATTTAACATTACGATTGCACACTAATGTTGTTAAATCATAATTATATGAATCAAGTGGGATAATATTAGTTTATGTCATCATGTGATCCATATAATATTATATGTTAAGGCTTAATTCATGTTGATGGACCATGAAATTTATGTTACAAAGACCATGATGGGGTCTCTTCTTCTACCTTTAATATGTACAAGTTCTATTCATTAAGAACTTGTCTCACTATCATGAATATGGACTTGTAGTGCACACATCAAATATTGATACATATATATGTTGTTACGTAAATTGTATTAAGTTGTGCGACCTTTGGTTTTCCAATTATTAAATGGAATAATGAGCCATGAATTGTGTAACTCTTGGTTTATTTCTAGTCCCTATAAATAGATGACATTTGTGTGGAAATAAATATATTCTTGTCTTCTTAAGTTCTCCCAAGAGTGAGATTTAGAAAGGATTAGGAGAGAAAAATTCATCCAGAAACTCTACGAGATGTCTTAAGGTATTTAACAGATTGTGGAGATATGTAATTCTAAAGTCATTGACCTTAAAGGTTTGATGAAGTTTTACATAATTGTCCAAAGCTTGAGTGAGAGGCATTGTTGGGGCAATCCACTATGAAGGTCCAAGATGAAACAATGACAGCAGAAGGTTAAAAAGGAAGCAGAATGGATGAAGCAGTTAGATGCAACTGGTTTCATCACGGAAAACCAAGAACAAAGAATCAAGCTACAAACTTGAGGATCATCTGGTGCAAGGAACACACTCAGGTTGAGTTGGTGGATCATCAAGAAGGATTTTTCTGTGGTTAAGTGAGTCATGTACTGAGATATTGAGTTTCTTTTGTTGTTTGGAGTTGTGGTGTATTCTGGATTGTTTCTTAGTGGATTGACCATGTTATTCTTGGTCCATAGTTTTCTCCCATCACTCGAGTTTCACTTAAATTTTGGTGTTCTTTCTTTTCGTTGCATATTAAGATCACTAAAGATTGAAATAGAATAAGAAGATTCAATCTTTTATGAACAAAGCATCAGTTTAAAGTCATAAGGTTGCTCAGCGAACGTTAGGAAGGACCGGTGCCCAACTTCATCTAGGGTTAGGATTTCAAAATAGGACAAAAAAATAGGGTCATAATTAGAAAAAAAATGTTGACGAAAATAATAAAATACAATTTCCAATAGTAGTATAGACAAGAAAGAAACATTGGCGAAGAAAAAAGCTATTTTGTGTTTCCTTGCTCTTGGATCTATGTGTGAGTAATTCGTGTAGCCGACTAACTTGCAGCCTGGTATGTTTTACAGCTTCCGAACTTGAAGCTGTGCTTTAGCTTGAATTTGAAGATATGAAAGCAATTTATGACTTTTATATTGATAGAAAAAGATAATTTGTTTACAGAGTTTATCGGATATTTATAGACAGAGAATTCTAGCCTTTACAAGATGACAGTTGAAGCATTGTAGTGTGTGTTTAATATAGTCTCAGATCCAATTTGGGTTCGGAGTGGTGTTGGGCCTCCAAGGTTTGTTGGACTGGCTAGTTTCATTGGACTTCTTCTTATTGGGCTAGATGAACTTGTCAATTTGTGCATTCTTTTGGTAATAAACTTGCAGTGAGTGTCTTCGTCTTCTCCCAAATAAGGTTCCAGAAGGGTTTCCTCCCACATCCCCGGTTTTGTTAAGTGAAGCAAAATGGTTTCATCATAAGATGTCAACACTCCTCCTTGATGAGAGAATTTTGCAATTTCGTCAGGTAGAGAGTCGGGGTTCTCTTGCATTCCTAGAATGTTGCGGAGATGGCAGAACTGTCTAGGATGTAAAAGTTTAGTGAGAATATCAACAGTATGGTCTTCGGAAGGTACATATTCCAGTTCAATTACTCTGTCTTGTACATAGTCCCTCAAAATATGGCATTTGATGTTTATATGTTTGCTGCGTCCAAACATTGTTGGGTTTTTTGCCATGCAGATAGCGGACCTGTTGTCTATTTTCAATTTCGTTGGTGTTGAGATCTGCAACTTAAGGTCTGTGAATATTTTTTGTAACCATACGGCATGATTTGCAGCAGCAGCTGCTGCCATATATTCGGCCTCTGCCGAGGACTGAGCGATGATTTCTTGTTTTTTGCTGTTCCATGCGAAGGCAGTTCCCCCTAACATGAATACATATCCGGTGGTGGACTTTAGATCTTCATTGTCCCCTGCGAAATCACTATCAACATAACACTCAAGAGATAAGTTAGTGCATCTTTTAAATAGTAAGCCAATATTTAAAGTACTTATAACATATTTGAGGATTTTCATAGCAGCCTCATAGTGATTTTGGTGTGGTTTATTCATGAACCTGGAGAGTAGTCCAACAACAAAGAAGATGTCAGGCCTTGTCACTGAGAGGTACATAAGTGAACCTATTATGCTTATGTACGTCTTTTCTTCTGCAAGATTGTATGGATCTGTTATGCTGTGTTTATAGTTTGCTGTTATTGAGATTAGTTTTGCATCTAGAGATATGGGGATAGATGCGTGCTTTCCTTTCTCTAATTTGTATCTCCGAATGAGATCTTTGGAATATTTGGTTTGTCCTAAGAAGATGAAGTCTTTTTTCTGTAAAATTTCCAGTCCTAGAAAATATCTCATTTCTCCCAAATCTGACATTTCAAAGGTGTTTTTCAAACTCTCTTTAATTTGATGTATAGAGTCTTCATCAGAACCTGTAATTAGAATATCATCTACATAGAGTGATATGATAATCTTTTGTTTGTCTCCATGATCCAATATGTAGAGAGTGGGATCATTTTTGTTTCGTGTGAACTTTTGCTCTTGGAAAAATGAATTTATTTTGCTATACCACTACTCTCTAGGGGCCTGTTTTAGACCGTATAATGCTTTGTGTAATATCAGAACTTTGTCCTCTTCTCCTTTCCTTATAAATCCCGGAGGTTGCTTGATGTATATTTCTTCATTGAGAGTTCCATTTAAAAATGCAGACTTTACATCTAGATGAAATACTTTCCATTTGTTGCATGCTGCTAGAGCTATGATAAGTTTAATCGTGTCTAGTCTTGCCACCGGTGCAAAAGTTTCTGTATAATCTACTCATTCTCTTTGTGAGTATCCTTTAGCAACTATTATTGCTTTTAGTTTGTTTACGGAACCATCATAGTTTAGCTTAATTCTAAATATCCATTTTACGCCGATTGCTCTTCTTCCTTTTGGCAAATCAACTAAATTCCAAGTCTCATTTTTTTCAATCATTCTTAGTTCTTCGGTCATGGCTTGATACCACCCAGGATGTTCCAATGCATTGATGAGCGTATCTGGTTCTCTAATTATCATGCATTTGTCATAGATTTCTTTCAGTAGTTTCAATTTTTGTGCCTGAGTATCTTCATCACTGCTACATTCCTTTTCTTTAATTCTAAAGATTGATGTTTCATCTTCTGTAGTGTTTGTGTTTTCATTGCTGCTTTTATTCAAATGATATGATTCCAATTCACACATCTCCTCCTCATTTGAATTTTTGTCAGAGTGTGGTTGTTGTATTTCGGTGTCTGATAGGGCTCCCTCATTAGCGTTTCTTTCAAGAATTTCAGACATGTTTATTTGTTCAGAGTTGGTTGATGTAAGACTTTCTTTCTGGCTGATTTGATTTGTCTGTGGCTCACTGCTGGTGTCTTGATTTTCAGTAAGATCTGGCATAACGAATGAATCAGGTGCTTGATTTTCAACTAGTTCTGGTGTGTTGCATAAATCAATAGGTATAGCTTCCTTTTGCAGTGAGTTTTCATTTTCCTTTGCTAAACTAAAATTTTCAGTCTCGGTAGAGTATTCATTCCTTAGAGTGCATGGTTGTTCTGAAAGATTTTCGAAATTTTTGTGAGTTTCTTTATCCCATATCCATTCCTTTTCCTCATTAATTGCAACATCTCTACTGCTTATGATTTTTCCTTTTTCAATATCTAGAATTCTGTAACCTTTTGAAATATCGATGTATCCCATAAATACTCCAATAGATGCCTTTTTTTCAAGTTTGGTTCTTCTTTCTTTTGGTATATGTACATAGCAAAGACTTCCAAACACTTTTAGATGTTCAACATCTGGTACCCTGTCGTTCCATAGTTCAAATGGAGTTTTCAGCTCTTCCGTTCCCTTGGTTGGAAGTCTATTAAGTAGATACACAGCACAATTAACTGCCTCACCCCAGAATCTGTATGGTATGTTTTTTTCTAGCATTAAACATCGATCCATGTCCATAATGGTTCTGTTCCTTCTCTCACTCACTCCGTTCTGTTGGCATTATATGGTACAGTAAATTGATGAATAATTCCTTCTTGATTGCATATTTCAGTTAGTTCGTAGGGAATATACGGCTCCATTGTCTGACCTAATATTTTTTATTCTTTTCCCACATTGATTTTCAGCCAATGCCTTGAACTTTTTAAAACAGTTTGTAACTTCTGACCTGTTTGAAATGAAGAACACCCAACAATATTTAGTAAAATCATCAACAAATATTAAAAAATACCTATTTCCTCCGGGTGTTGGTACTTTCATTGGTCCACACACATCTGTGTGGATTAATTACAGTTTTGTTTTTGAAGTCCAGGTGCTTGCTCCAAATGGTAATCGGCATTGCTTTCCCATTTGACAGATATTGTAGAGGTGATGATCAGAGGTGATATTTTCTTGTATTCCGTCTGCCATATGTTTCTTTTGTAGTTTTTGTAGTGAAGCATAATTGTGATGACCAAATCGTTTATGCCACAATTTTGACATGTTGTTGGCAGTCATGCATATTGAGATATCTGCATTTTTTTATTCTTGAACTTCGATTGGAAATACCCGATTCTCCATTTGAATTTTTAAAATGCATTTTCCTGTGGGGGAAAGGATTTCACAGTTCCAATCAGCAAATGTGATTTTCAAATGTTTTTCCATCAATTGTCCTACACTTAACAAATTGTGAGAGGCTTGTGGCGCGTAGTATACTGCTGTAATATTGAGTAAGTTTGTCTCTGTTTCCAGTTGTATTGTACCAATCCCTTGAACATTTATATGATTTCCATCCGCGATTTCAATCTTCTTTCCATACATTGGTTTATATGACTGAAATAAGGAGAAATCGTTCGTTAAATGATTGATGCAACCACTGTCTAATAACCATATTCCTTTTTTCTTTAGGTCAGTTGTTGAAGCTAGAATTGTGTCGAGACAAACGGAGTAAATATCAAATACTTCCTTTTCATTAAACTCAAGAAATACAGTGCTCATGGCTTTCCCTGAAGTCCCTACATGATCAGAATGTTCATTGTTTAATTGTTTCTCTCTTTTTTTCATGCATACGCGTTCAATATGGCTCTTTTCCTTGCAGTAAGAGCAGACCTTGTCCGGGTACCAGAAGCAGTTCAGGTCAACATGATTCTTCTGCTTACAGTAAGGGCATGGAGGGTAGGGGCCTGTCTTTTCATTTTTGTCTTGGAATTTTTGATCATTGAATTTGGTCTTGAATGCTCCATCTTTTCTTTCCTTGCTTGCACGAACCTTGTCCCTAAGTTCATGGTTATGAAGAGCATCGAATATTTGATCAGGAGTATACTGTTTTATGCAGCCAGTTGTCTCTAAGGAGGTAATAGCAGGATCAAATGAGCTTGGTAAGGCTGAGATTATCTTTTCTTTTATTCTGCGGTCATCAACTTTTTCTCCCAATTTGGCCAGTTGTTTGAGGATTTTGTTTAGAGCATCAGATAGGTTGGTGATGGTTTCTTCAGGTTTCAACTCCAGATTGTCGAGAAGGCGCCATTGGTAAGTGATCTCTTGTTCAAGTTTGTGTCCTGTAATGGTATAAGTTGTAGACAGTATTTTCCAGGCTTTGATTGGAGATCGACAATCTATGATCAGATCGTATGGGTCTCCAATCACTGCATTAGCTAGCACATTTAAAGCTTGTAATTCTTTTCGTACTCTTTTTGGATCAACCACAAAATCTTTAGTTTTTTCAGCAGGGGCAGTTTCTTGAAAGACATCCCACAGATCTTGGGTTTCCAGGTATAATTGCATTTTGTTAGCCCATACCCTATAACTTTTTCCTTCAAATGTAGGTGGTGGTAGCGAGTCTACAGTCATTTTCCTACAGAATCAACACAGTGAGTTTAGTTTGTGAGTATTAACTTACAGTCAATAGATTTGTTGTCGTTGTGATTTTCTTTCTTCAAATCCCACAGCTGTCACCATGTAAGTAATTCGTGTAGCCGACTAACTTGCAGCCTGGTATGTTTTACAGCTTACGAACTTGAAGCTGTGCTTTAGCTTGAATTTGAAGATATGAAAGCAATTTATGACTTGTTATAGCTTGAATTTGAAGATATGAAAGCAATTTATGAGTTTATCGGTTATTTATAGCTAGAGAATTCTAGCCATTACAAGATGACCGTTGAAGCATTGTAGTGTGTGTTTAACATAGTCTCAGATCCAATTTGTGTTCGGAGTGGTGTTGGGCCTCCAAGGTTTGTTGGACTTGCTAGTTTCATTGGACTTCTTCTTATTGGGTTAGATGAACTTGTCAATTTGTGCATTCTTTTGGTAATAAACTTGCAGTGAGTGTCTTCGTCTTCTCCCAAATAAGGTTCCAAAAGGGTTTCCTCCCACATCCCCGGTTTTGTTAAGTGAAGCAAAATGGTTTCATCATAAGATGTCAACACTATGTCCTCAATCGTATAATTAAAACCCTAATTTGCTATTTATACTAATTTTGTGACGACATCCCCTTTAATGTACATTTCCCTGGAAGTTTCTTATAGATGAATAGCATAAATAAGTAGTAGTTTTTTAGAATAAGAATGATAATATTACCTTGATCGAAATACGTCGGTTGGCAAAAAATTAGGAGTGAAAGTTGGGGAGAAGAACTTCAGTTGAACTGAGAATTACAATGGATACATTATGCCTGGATCCGGTATCATAAGATCGACAATGACACTGTAATATTCGCCTTCACTTCGGGAAAAGAAAGAAGCAAGCAGGGCATGGACCTTATTCGACTGCTGATCTTGTCCTCTGTCTCTTGAACTCCTGAAGGCCTAGAAAGAAGCTAAAAAAGAGGGTCGATTCAATTGAGCTTCAAATGATAGAATATCATTTCAGTTCTTCAAACCCCTTTCGAGAGTGTCAGCCCAACGCGGGTTTTTTTTGTGAGTAGTACTTTTCGAATCTACTGATCTGATAAACCTGTGGGTGAGCTATTTGAAATATAGGTTCAAGCCCTTTAGTTGGAAGTCCCACAATTGTTTGCCTCAGCCTAAGAAGCATAAAAAAATATCATTCATCTGCACTTAAGCGAAAGCAAGTTTCTTAAACAAATCAGATATTAGGTTTTGGAGGTGGTCTTATAACTATTTATCGAGCTACAAGATCCAAGAATCGCAATGGAAATATGATCAAAATGAGAGCAGACGCAATAAAGAAATTGAATTTGAAAACTAGAAAATGAAACCCTTATACATATTTAAATACAAACAATCGGCTTCAAATCCAATACAAATTGATTTTTTTAAGCCCAAAACAAAGAGTCCATCAACAATTCTAACACTCCCTTTGCTACTGCAATTTGAATTTCTTTGATCATATGTAGGTTTTTTTTAATCAAATTAGCTTATATCTAATCTCTTACCCTTATCGAGAGTTTTGGGTTAACTAATGTCTGAAAGTTTAATTCAAGTTTTAATTTATCTTTATATTTATTTTATCCACTAACAAAGTAGATTTTATGGTATTCGAAGATACCATTTCTACGGATAATCTAGAAGACTTTATACATCATGACTTAGAGGATGTGTTTGAGCTTGATCGGTTTGTGTTTAGTGTTTGAGCTTTATACGTCTGCCACTAAAAAACGCGCAATGTCCCTATTTCTTCATTTGTCCATTCCCCTCTATTTTGATGCCTGCTCCTTCCTAATTTCTGTGTAACCTTCAGCTTTTTCATTGGACCGCCGTGTTCTTGTTCTTCTATCTAGGTAAGACTTCGGCCAGATCCAAGGGCTTGGAACATAAAGCAGATTTGATGGTTTCAACAAGAGCTACAGAAAGATGTTTTCTCCCTTACAAAATACTGAAAACAAAGGGAAGTCTATGGGCATTTGAAAAGAAAAGCAGCAAAACTTAGAATGAATGACAGAGACCCCTTTCGAATTTGGTCATAAGCCTCGGTAGTCTGAAAAAAAAAGACACTTCCAGCCATAGGAATCGGCTGTAACTTCAGCTTGAAGGAGTTTTCAAAAAACATTTAGGGTTTTTCACCCTATATAAAAAAATTGAAGCTTTTATGCCAAGATTTAACATGAGAGAAATCAGATATTAGGTTTTGGAGGTGGTCTATAGCCATTTATCAAGTTACAATACTCGAGAATCGCAGCGAAAATATGAAAAAAATGAGAGCAGCCGTAATAAAGAAATTGAACTTGAAAACTAGAAAATGAAACCCTTGCATATTTAAATACAAACAATTGGCTTCAAACCTAATATACATTGATTTTTTAAGCCCAAAACGAAGAATCCAACAGCAATTCTAACAGTTTCCATACAGGGTTCCGGTTCTGAGAGCTTGGTTGGGACAGTAGTAAGGTGACATGGTTTTGAATGGCCGTTGGAAGGTATATTAATCCAGTATGGAATTCCGTACGCCTAGAAGTATTGAGTGAAGATACGACAATTCAAGCAAACCTAGCAAAACCTGTTTCTGACAATGAAATCTATTTACAGAGACCGTGGCCAATAATATAATCTATTGACCTGGGGTGATGAATTTAAACTAAGGCCCAGACTTAAAATGTCACATGTCCAATTATCAAATAGGATGCATACAAAGTTAAGGATGTAACTTCCAACTTCAAGCACTAAAAATATTCGAAGATTTAGGAATCAAAATAAAGAAACCCGTAAGCTTACAGATTGACAACAAATCAGCTATATGCATCGCAAAAAACCCTATTCAATTTGGAAGATGCAAGCATATCAACATCAAATATCATATACTCAGATATTATGTACAAGATGAAACCATAAGACTGGAATACATACCTTCAGAAGAACAACCCGCATATATTTTGATGATACTAATGTATCCCAACAGTTTTGCTACCTTCGAAGTAAATTAGGAATTGAGCAAGACCCTGGCATGAAAGAATCGAAAGAAAGTTTGAATTTTACACATCAAGGGGGAGTATTGAGTGAAGATGCGGCAATTTAAGCAAACCTAGCATTACTATGTTAAACGGACTCTTCTCCCGGGAAGCCGAATCCGAGTCGGACTTTTATATTTAAATTTATTATTATTTATTTTGAAATAGTCATTATTTAAATTTGTTTTTATTTATATATATTAATATAATTCGTTAATGTTTAAAAAATTAGTTGTATATCAGTATTATTGGAATTTAATATAGTTTATACCAATTATTTCGACATTTTACAGGTTTTAAACATTAATTATCATATATATTTGTGGTAGTAATTTATTATTTTGTATAATATAATTAGATAAACATAATTTTATTTATTATTAATTATGAACCATGTTAACAACAAATGTCTTTTTAAAATTTTATATTTTAATTAAAAAAATAATTGATATTAACAAGTCGGACTCTTTAACAAATCTGAGTCCCCAAGTCCGAGTCCGCGAATCCCCGTGGCGGTGTCTATTTAACATAGCCTAGCAAGACCTGCTTCTGACGATGGCCAACAATATAATCTAGTGGCCCTTGGGTGATGAATTTAAACTAAGGCCCATACTTAAAATATCACAGACCCAATCATCAAATAGGATGCATACAAAGTCAAGGATGTAACTTCCAACTTCAAGCACTACTACACTACGTATGAAGGTGACACATGAAGTCAGTAACTTACTTATTGCTCTATATAAACATGTAAAACTCTTAAAGTAAATACATCCTTTTTCATTCAAACTTTACATAAGATTTATGCAAGCCATAAACTTCAATCACAAGTTTGTTGATTGAAAGAAGCCGTTTATCTTGAATTCCAATTCGTAAGTGGCAAGAAGCCGTTTAGAGTGTTGAGGGCTGACGCGTGATTTGTTCCATTGTATGCGCTCTATAGGGCAGGTCACTCACCGACCAAAGGAGAGAGAAGTAGCATCAGGCCGAGAACCTATCACTCTATCATGGTTCACATTAATTAAAGAGGACATGTGCAATGGGATGAAAACACATTAGTCATTATGAGAGAATAAAAAAGAATAATTAATAGAAATGAAAGCTCGAAGCAAGCATAAAAAACAAATGTAAGCTGCTTGCGGAAATATATTTTACAAACGCGTTTATAGTAGTATAGATATATATAATATATATTTTGAATAATACCAAATTAAGAATGTATCACCAATATCAAAATATACAAATATTATATATTATATATATATAAACATATAATTAATATTGAAGTGATGTGAGTAATGAAATAATATTTTGTATAGTAATACATTATCTTATGAATTATTAAATAATAATATATTAATATTTCTTTCTATAAAAAGGCGTATAAAATCTGAAATGAATAAGGAAATTGATAGAATTTCTAAACTTTCTTCTCAAGGTTTTAGTAAATTTATAACACGTTCTCAGCACGAATGTTCTACAATTATCTGAGTTATGGGTCAAGAAATGTGGTAAAATTTATATATTTCTCTTTATCATTAACTATGTCAAATATTTCTAAACATGATTTTGTAGCTTTTGATCTTTTTGGGAAAAACTACTTATCATGAGTATTAGATACAGAAATGCACCTTAGTGCAAATGGTCTGGAAAATACTATTAAAGATTGTAATATTTTATCAAACCAAAACAAAGCTAAACCTATTATTTTACTATGTTACTGATGAGATCCCTGGAAACCAGTACCTCGGACAGGATTAGGATCAAGCTTGATCAAAGGAGTCCAAACAACGTAAGCCAAACTTGGAGGCCCAGATCCAACCCACATGAGTAAATGGCACATCCCGGCCCCGTGGCCCAATCGACCGTTCATAGCTATCGGTCCTGATATGTGGGGCCCAGCTCCTCCCATGCACCAAGACCGATCGATCCACATTTTACAGGCCCTGCTTCGGGCCGTCCACATTCCTCCCATGCAACGACAACTCTCGACAGCCTTGTCAGAAGCGTGGTCCGGCGAAGTCGTACGAGCCTCCAGTAGCTAGGGAATAGCCAGCTTGTAGCGCCGAAAGGTCTAGCGCCATGCAGCTCTGTGAAGCCGTTCCCGGCGGCTGTTCCGCCTGACACTAGCTGACCTAGCCGCAAAGGACAGACACAAAACGACACCCTACTGTATACAGCTCAGTGGGAGTATAAAAGAGACACTTGGGTATGAAAAATGGGAGCTTCCGATTCTCCTTCGAGCTTTCGCATACATAGGTTTCTATCGATTTATTTTCGATACTTCTCTCTCCCTTTGTTGTCTAAAGAACAAACATGATATTTGTGATTATTATTTTGACTAAGGACTAAGGGCATTTTCTTTAGTCCTTAGTCAAGTGGGTTTTCCTCATCTTTGAGGTTTTCTACTCTAAAACTGCCGTGTCCCTTTTTCTTTGGTTTATAATCGTTCTCCACACATCAAATAAATTATAACCGAGTTAGTCTTGCTACGAACTGGTCGACTGTTAAGACCCCCGGTTTTCGAACCACAACAGTTACCATCTTGATGAAGGGTTAAAAAATGAATATTTAATGGTAAAAGATCAACGTAACTTATGGAATGATTTAAAGGACAAATATGATCATAAGAGGACTGTAATACTGCCAAAGGCACACCATGATTGACTAAATTTACGATTACAAGACTTTAAATCAGTAATTACATATAATTCAGCATTATTCAGAATAACATCACAACTTAAATCGTTTGGATATAAAGTTACTGATGAATTGGTATTAGATAAAACATTCTCCACATTTCATGCATCAAATATGATACTCCAGCAGCAATATCGAGAAAAGAGGTTCAACTACATATTCTGAATTAATATTTTGTCTTCTTGTTGTTTAACAAAATAATGATTTGTTGATGACAAATCATGAATTTTGTCCTATTGGATCAACTCCATTTTCTGAAATAAATGCACTCAAAGTTGATTAACGATTTCTGGGTAATAATTAAGGTTTCCGATCCGGAAGATGACGTGGATATGATGTTGTTGTGGTTATGGACGAGGAAATCGTGGAGGTTATATTAGAAATACAAATTTCCACAAAAATTGAAAAAATAAGAATACAAAAATGAGATAACAAAATAACAGAAATAATTAAAATATATGTTATAGATGTGGTGGAAAGAATCATTTGTCACATGTCTGCCGTACTCCCCATCATTTGGTTGGGTTATATAAGAATTCTTTAATTGAAAAAAAGACCGATAAATGAAAGATTAAAGAAACACATATGGTATATCAGACACTAGAAGATCCAATAAATTCAAGTGATCAACCGTCAACCTCATATGATTCTACTCATTTGGATATTCCTGATTTCTTCGATCCTAAAAGATTTTCCAGCTTTGATGGAACACAGCAAATATGAAATTATTATTGTGTTTATGTATATATGTATTTCTTATTGCATGTGTATATTTTAAATATTTAATGTATACTTATTATGTATTGTATTTTGAAATGTGATTATATATTATATGAAGATGGATGAAGACATTTGTCTAGCTAACAGTGCAACAACTCATACGATATTAAAAAATGAAAAATATTTTTCTACGATTATAAAAATGCAAGCAAATATCAATACAATATCTGGGGCAGTAGATTTGATTGAAGGCTTCGGAAAAGTAATAATTACATCGCCCAATGTGACAAAATTTATTATAGAAGATGCATTATTATCTTTTAAATCAAAAAGGAATTTGCTTAGCTTCAAGGATATACGTACAAATAATTATAATATCTAAACAAGATGTGAAAACGATGTGGAATATCTTTATATTACATCTATTGTTAATGGGAAAAAATACATAGTAGAAAAATTGTCAATCTTGTCTTTTGAATTATATTATAGAAAGATAAGTGCTATAGAAATTCATATGAACCAAAAGTTCAATGAATTCAAGAATCAATTTAAATTTTGGCATGATCGTTTAGGTCATCCATGATCAATTATGATGATAAAAATTATTAATAGCACAAATGTTCACACATTAAAGAATCAGAAAATTCTTTTACCAAAAGAGCTTAATTGTTCTTCTTGTTTTAATGGAAAACTCATAACAAGACTATCACCAAGTACGTTGGACAAAGAATGTCCTAAATTTCGGGAAAGAATCCAATGTGATATATGTGAACCTATAATACAATCAAATATACCTTTTAAATATTATATGGTATTAATTGATGTATCGACGAGATGGTCTCATATATATTTGTTATCATATAAAAATATGACATTTGCAAAATTACTAGCTCAAATTATTCGATTACGAGCTCAATTTTCAGATTATATTATTAAAACGATACAACTAGATAATGCTGCAGAATTTACTTCAAAACTATTTAATGATTATTGTATGTCTATTGGAATAAAAGTTGAACATTCAGTAACATATATACATACACAAAATGGTTTAGCAGAATCACTTATCAAAATGATACAATTAATAGTTAGACCATTATTTATGAAATCAAATTTACCATTATCTGCTTGAGGTCATGTTATTTTACATGCAGCAGCATTAATTCATTTAAGGTCAACCGGTTATTATGGTTATTCTCCCTTACAACTCGTTATTGGTAATCAACCAAATATATTACATATAAGAATATGTGGGTTTATGTTGGTTTTGAATTTCCATCAATTATTAAATATCTTGAACCTATGATCGGAAATGTATTTACAACAAAATTCACTGATTGTAACTTTGATGAAACAGTATTCCTAAAACTAGGAGGAGAAAAACAAATATTGGAAAACCTCAAATTATTTGGAATGCATATGAAATACAATATTTCGATATTCGTACAAAACAACGTGATATTGAAGTTCAAAGAATTATACATTTGCAAGAAATTGCAAATCAATTACCTGATGCATTTACAGATATGAAAAGGATTACAAAATCTCATATTTTGGCAGTAAAATATTCCTACAAGCATTGAGAATTCTTTGGATAATTTTTCAGCTGTACGAAAAAGAGGTCTTCCAATTGGTTCCAAAAACAAGAATTCAAATAAAGCGAGAAAGAATAATACATAAGTATCTGATGAAATTTTTCATCAAGATAATAAAATTGAAGTAGTAGAGAAAAATATCAATAACAATGATGATGTTATTAATAATGAAGAAATTCCAATTAACTATACAATTGCTCGAAAATTATGGAATCGAAGTCAGACTAAAATCAATAATGTATTTGTGTATGAACCCAAATATATTGATTTGGGTTAAAATTGAAAGATACAATTCAAAATGAATTGTGGACAATGAAAAGATTTACTCAATAGATTTACTCAATGAAGATGATAATTATGAACCCAAATATATTGAAGAATGTAGACAACCAAAAGATTGGTTAAAATTGAAAGATACAATTCAAAATGAATTAAATTCCTTAGATAAACGGGAGGTTTTTGGAAAAATAGTACAAACCCTAGAATGAAACAACCGATTGTATATAAATGGGTGTTTATAAGAAAACGAAATGAGAAAAATGAGGTTGTAAGGCAATGCTTGTTGTTCAAGGTTTTGCTCAGATACCTAGAATCGATTATGCAGAAACATTTTAACCACTAGCTGATACAACTAGTTTCAGGTTCTTAATAAGTTTGGCAGTTATGGAATGTTTACAAATGTGTTTAATGGATGTTGTAACAATAGATTTATATGGAACACTTCATACTAATTTTTATATGAAAGTTCCCGAAGGACTATCAATACCTGAAGCATTCAAATTAAAGCCTCGAAATATATATTCGATAAAATTGAATAAATCATTATATGGATTAAAACAATCAGGAAGGATGTGGTATAATCGATTAAAAGAAAGTATCATGAAAGAAGAATTTATGAATAATCCTATAAGTACATGTATTTTTACAAAGAAAACAAAGTCTGGTTTTATCANCACACATTGAATCTTGCTTTGAAGAGTATTTGCTCTCCAAAGGATACAGAGACAAATTCTGTGGTTTTTCAACAATTGTGTTGGATTAGTGAAAGCATCGCAATCGTGATACAAGTAAAACATTTCATTATGAATCATCATAAAAGACTAGTTTTGTTTAACCGTTTCTCTGATCTTAAGTTTCTAAGCATTGCCGAGACTAGATTTGCATCTGCTATTGTTACACTTCGTCGTTTCAAAAAGCTTAAAACTTCATTGCAAAGTTTAGTTATTTGTGAAGAATGGTCCTCAAGTCGTGGAGAAGAACACAAAAATGCAATGATAATAAAAAGTAGAGTGTTGGATGAATCTTTGTGGGATTCTATTGAATATATTCTTGAGTTTACTGATCCATTATATGAGATGATTAGAACATGCGATACAGATAAACCATCTCTTCATTTGATATATAGCATGTGGGATACCATGTTGAATAGGATCAAAAGAGTTATATATGTTCATGAGATGAGAGATGAGAATGTTGATATTGAATCACCTTTTTGGAGTATTATTAGTGAGATTTTAAAGTATAGGATGACGAAAAGTATCACTCTCTTACATGCTATTGGACATTCACTCAATCCAAGGTATGACTTTTTTATTTTTCTTATTTGCATACTCTATTTCAGTGTTCTTTAATATAATGTTACATTAAATTTACTATCTTTTTAGGGCTATAACAAAAAAATGGAAAGATGAACATCCGAATTTACCAAGGCCGGATTTGGATCCTCTAATTGTTAGAATGAGACAAGAGTTTATTGAACGGTATTATTCAGACGATAATACTCGAACAGAGGTAAAACAAGAATTTTGTAAGTTTTTGGGTTGTTATGGTGAGTTTAGTAATAGAGTTTCGGTAGTTGATAGATCTTGTTTAACTCCTATCGAATGGTGGTATACTCATGGAATTACTACGCCTAATCTATTGCGTCTAGCTTTGAGATTATTTGGTCATGTGTCTTCATCTTCTTCTTGTGAGAGAAATTGGAGTACTTATAATTTTATACATTCGACGAGACGGAATGGCATGACTCCTGGACGTGCTGAAAATCTTGTTTATATTCATAACAATCTTCGTCTTCTATCAAGAAAAACTCCGCAATATGCAGATGGTGAATGCAAAATGTGGGATGTGGCCGGTGATGGATTTGAGACAATGGATGATGCAGGAATATTAGAAATCGCAAATTTATCGCTTGATGAACCCGATTTTGAAAGAGTTATCTTCGGAGAAGAAACTTGATATACTTTTTATTGTTTAAGTATTTCGTACTTTTATTTTAAACATTAAGACAAAAAATTTGCTTTATAACGTAATTGCAGGACTTTTATATGCTCATTTTTTTTATGTATTTTGTAGTATTTAATATTTTTTCTAAAATCAAAACGAGTCGAAAATCCGACTCTTTTATTCTTGCCGAGTTAGAGTCGAGTCGTGTCGAGTCGCACCGAGTCGGTCGGGCGAGTCGGTGCTGCATAGGAAAAAAATAGAGAAATATAAATAAAGAATAACATCATATACTATATGTTCTGATTATGCATTTTTTAAACTTTAATTGACAAATATGTTGTTTGTTACTTTAATTATCAATTTCTCTTTTAACTAATTCAGACTGTGTATATTGATATTGTACTTTTTGTTAAAGTTAGAGCAAATATGATCGTTGTTTTTAATTCAACTTCTTCCTATTTTTCACATTCATTCTTTTCATACAGTTTTTGACATTTGAATCTCCTTCGACTTAGTATTTGTGGATATGTCTAGTGAGAGTGAGGACTCGGATGGATCTTACAAAGGTTATGTAATTTTTGAAAAAATAGTGGTAAATGTATATAAATTGTTGTTGACACCTTTAAACATATACTTGTCATTTATGTTTCGCATAGGAAAAAAAATCACACGAATGATGAAACCTCTCAGATACGAGTGAGATCGATTAGTCGAGTGATGAAAGTTTTTACAACACTTTCTTCTATTTTATGGACACTGATTGTGAAGGTGTGTAAAACGTGTTCCCTAATGAGCAAGGCTTTCATGACTCTACATCACCCATCTCAACTGCTCATTCCGTTGAATCTAAAACAAAGGCCCCACACATTTTTGATACAAGATCAGAACTAAAGTAAAAAAACTTTGTGTAAGTTTAATTATTTTCAGTCATCATTCTTCGTTGTTTTTAAAATATTCGGATGAATCAGTTATAGATTTTCTCTTTTTATAATGTATTAAGAAAGGTCTTTGCTTATGGAGTAATAAGTATGCTAAGTCTACGCTTGAGGACTTTTGTGTAAAGGCATGTAAAGTATTTCATTTCGTTAAAAATGACAAATACCGCTTGTTTGTTCGCTGTAGAGGTAATGGTGACCGTGAGTGCCCATGGTATGTTAATATTTCGATGAGAGACAATGACATAATGTGGTGCGTGAAGTCTGTAATACCGCATGCCGTCCATTGCCATCGCAAGAAGGTGAATAATCTGTAACTTCAGCCTGGATAGCAAAGAAGTATTACCAACGGTTTTTATATAAGCCTGATATAAGTTCGAATGACCTTCAAACGAACGTGAATACTAACTTTAGATTGAATTTAGGAAAACATAAAGTGCATCGGGGCACGAGAGCAAGCAATAAGGTTAGTTCGATGTGGGTCTCGGGCGTCATTTGAATCAATAAGAAGGTATTGTGCTCAATACTTGATTTCGAATCTCGGGTCCACTGTTGTTTTAAAATAGAGGAATTGCACAGACATGGTTGGTAGATCCCGATTCGAAGCGTTCTACATCTGCCCTGGGGTAATATGTTTCTTGATTTTACATATGATTTAATTGTTTAAATGTGTTAACATTAACTTTTGAATGGTACACCAGGTATGCCGCGATGGGTTCCGAGAAGGATGTCGCTCAATCATTTGTATAGATGATACCCACACTAAAGAAAATTGCAAGCCCAAATACTTGTTGCATCTGGTATTAATGCAAACAATGGTGTGTTTCCTTTAGCGTACGTTAACGTCAGTGGTGAAACAAAAGATACATGGATGTGGTTTCTCCAGTTGGTGCAAGAGGATGTTGGAATTTCTAATGCAAACGAAAATCTTTTTACTATTATGTCAGATCGTGCTAAAGGACTAACGCAAATTGTTGACACGCTATTTCCTAGGATTGAGGTACATACGCAATATTTGAATTTTATTAGACATGTTTGCATACCTATTCATTGTGTCGCTAAGACACTATGTACGACATATTATGAAAAATGTGGTACAAGCTAGCTATTCAAGCGGATGTGTTGCTACGGCGATATGGGATGCATCAACGGCCATAACTGAGGCAACATTCAATAATTGTTTAGAGGCATTGTGGCGCATAATTAAGGGAGCACATGCATACATGAAACAGATTCCTAAAGAGCATTGGTCCAGGGCGTTTTTCAAGACTGTGTGCAAGAGTGATATTGTTTTTAATAACTATGCTGAGTCATTAAACAGTTCTTTGTTTCATTGTCGTAAGCGTCCAATTATGTGGATGTTTGATGAAATTTGTACATTAATAGGGGAATGTCTGCAAGCCAGGTGTACATCATCGCGGGAGATGCCAGATAATGGATTTTGCCCTCGTGCGCACGCTATCATAGAGAAAAACATTGAAGATAGTACTTTAGGACGCGTTGTGAACACACACGATTGGCAAGCAACTTGGGAATACGGCCGAGAAAGAGTGGTTGTCGACATTGGAAATAGAAATTGCACTTACCGCATGTGGGAGTTAATAGGTAATTTGAAACCATCATTTTATTAGTTCATTATTTATGGATGTGTGTGCGTTACGTTATTTCTTCGTAAGAATACTATGCAAGCATGCATGCGCTGTAATTCTAGATCGGGGAGAATCGTGTTATACATTCATACATAGCTACTATACCGTTCAGCGCTACAGAGCAACGTACCAGTATGAGATGTCAGGTTTGCCTGGACACGAGGAGTGGCCGGTGATAGATGCACTACCACCTATGGAACCGATGTTCAAAAAGAGAAAACCCGGAAGATCTCCGAAAAGACAAAGACCACTTGCAACTCCTCCGAAAACGCCAACGCGTAAAATGAGATGTCAATTATGTGGAGTTCGTGGGCATAATAAACGCAGTTGTTCAACATCTAGTGCCAAAAAAAAGAAGACGCTAAAGTAAACGTTTTTTGAAAAAGTTATTTTGTATAGATATTGTTATTGTTGTTGTTGTTGTGATTGTGTGCATGTTCGAAACAGGCTGCAAAGCATGATGCCAAAGCACCGAGGAATGTTCTCGGACCGGCCCTTCGAACACGGCACAACCTAGCGTTTATTTTGAATTTATTTTATAACATAAGTTAACAATGTCACTTATTTTTTGTTATTGTAACATAACGTATCGGTTTGCAATCCTCCACCAAGCAGTTCCTCGCATACGCCTACGATCAAGAAGGCAACCCCAATAAGTGCACTGATCAATTAATGAACCGTCTTACGAACGTCAATATGCCTAAATTACTTTTTTTAACAGACCAAACCAAACGTCAATGAAGACAAAGCCGCAGATATGCCCATAAACATTCCTTCCACGACTATTGTTCCATGTAGCTTCGAGCTATCAAATGTGAATATCAATGGACACGTAGCATTATATAATACTAACCTTGAGATGCATGGCTCGAACTACAATATTCCTGCTACATCTAGTACCAGCATCGCACAATATTCGCTAGGTGATTGGGGTCAATTTAGTGACGATATTGTACATAGTACTATTGCGTAAGTATTGAGATTTTCATTTGATTTTCATATTGTGTGAACATTATTTGAGGTTGTTGTTGGGTTGCATTTGTTAGGTGTATGGTTCAAAAAATTGTGCGTCACGGACAAAATGGCTTTTGTTCCTTTGTTGATTCGATTGTATTTTATGCATATCTTCGAGGAACGGAACCATTGCATTTGGCTAGTTTTCTTAATTGGAATGTGTTATTGTCTACGCAATATGTGCTGATGCCTATTGTCACCGGGTAAACTTTGTTGATTATTTTGAAATGTTATTTGATATAATTATTTTAGTGCATGTTATAGCGTACATTGGTCATTATTGATGTTCTGTGCATTCGGAGACCCATCGAAACGTAATATGATCATGTTGGATTCCATGTGAACAATGCATAAAACGTCTATCGACCCGGACATGTACATGTATTATAATTTAACCATTTAAATATTTACGTAGCATCCCTAATGCTGTTAAATAGGTTTGTAAAAGATGCATACGATATTCAAAATGGGATCTATATTGACGGTGCTATTCAACGAATTCCCATACAATTGCCAGATATCACAGGGCAAGTTGGAGCCTCAGAATGCGGTATATACGTTTTGTATACGCATTCAGGTTTCTACAACAAGCACCCAATGTGTACGAGCCGAACGGATAACCTTTCTTTGTAAGCATTTGCTAAAACCTGTGTTTGATCACTTCATTTACACTATCATAGATTGAATATTGGGTACAAATTTTTTTAAAATTTTTGCAGATGACTCCTACATGGTTTACACTTTCAGAGATCATAGATTTCGCCACTACGTACATCCCCAAACCAAGTGATACCGGCACAAAAAGAAAGTATTCAACAAGAAGAAAACTTTGAAGCACTTTCAATTTCAAATATTTGAAACTTTTACTTTGTTTTGGATACAAAAAATCATTTATGCTATTAAAACTTTGGAGCATTAGTGTTATCCTCTTTTTCCACTTTTTCTACAATCTATGAAAATGAGACACTTTATGATATATTTTTAAAATATATATAAATATTTTAAAAATTATAACTTTGCATTATTGTACAAATGTTGATTTATTATTGGTGTCATGTATCTCATAAAACATTAAGATGGAAATTAATGTAAAAAATTTATTATTGCCATCATTTATATCATGGAAATTAAGATGGAAATTAGTGATATTGATATAATGAAAATTTTCATATCCATATTTTGAATATTTGAAATATTTTAACTTTGTTTTGGATAGACAACATCATTTCCGCTATTAAAACTTTGGAAACATTAATGTTATTTTTATTTTTCTCTTCCTCCACATCCTATGCAAATGAGACATTTTTAAAACATTTCAGAAACTATAACTTTGCATTAGATGTTCGAATATTCGGGTTTATAATTGTCGTCATGTATGTCATAAAACATTAAGATGAAAATTAATATAAAAAACACAATTCAAATCATCAATACACAATTCTTGAAATTCGGTATAGCCAACATCAATTTCGTATCGTTCGTCTTAACAAATCAATACACAATTCTTGCCAATCGGTAAAACGAAAAATCAATTTTCCTATGTATCCATAGATAATTTCATCAATTTTGGTATCATTAAAATCATATACATCAATATCAGCCTTCAAAAACACCATTTTCTATTATTGTGGACTAAATATACTGAATTATGTAAAATTTGGGGACCAAATTTGCCATTCAAAAGTTTGGGGATTAAATTTGCCACGTTTTGCAAACTTTGGGAACCTTAACGGCATTAGAGACTAAATTTGCCATAATCCTAAAATTTTGAAGACCAAATATGCACACTGAAACTTTGAGGACCAATTATGCTACATACACAAAACTTTGGGGACTGATTTTGCCATTTTAAAACTTCGAGGACTGGTTTTGCAAAAATACACAAAGTTTGGGAACCAAATTTGCGTGTCGCCCATTTTAATAGTTTTGAATGTATCTCTTGTAGATCTTTTTTGGTGGATAGCAATAGTCATCGGATTCTGATCGTAATTAATGACCAAAAATCGGTTTTTATTCGTTGTGAAGATAACTTGAAATATAGAAAATGGAAAGAACGCATACGATTTTAACGTGAAAGACCCTTTAAGAAAGGGGAAAAAACCACATTGCTGATAGGAGAATCTCTGCGACAAATTCATTAATAAATCATTGGAAATATACAACATGAATAAGGGCGGCGGAATAAATACAAAACAGGTTAGGGTTAACGAAAATTGGCCTCCTTTGATCACTAAACCTTCCTCTCTTATATAGAGGTGAGCTGACAATTTTCTCTCATTGATTCACGTTATTTCCGTTATTAGATCTTCATAATAGACAATTTCGCTTAGAAAGCGCGCCTGCCATGATTGTAATTATTTCCTTAAGACTGAGTTAACATCCAGTCTGTTAGAATCTATCCAGTCTGCCGGGGCCGATCCTAACACCTTCTAGGACTGATCCTAACAACTGCTGGGACGGATCCTATATTTGATTATTTCAGTTGTTGAATCCTCATTTGAGTATGACCACCTCCATCTTGATTTGGAACGCATCATTGGTACCCGATTTAAGGGTTCTCAATAGTATCTTTACTTCATGAAACAATAAGATATATCATCATATCTTATATATTCTATAGTTTAAATAAATAAATCATCTTTATGTATGATATTATCAAATCTTGATCAAAGTCCAATTTGATCTATTAAATTGATCTCTATAAAATTGAGTAACCAAATAATCCAAATGGTATCCTTGATCATTTGATTAAGTTGATCAATATCATCCCTTCGTATTTGATTTTTTTGCAATTAGTCTTCCACATTGATCATTACTTAATCACCTCAATATGCATGATTTGTTATGTTGATCGACAACTAAATCTTTCAAACTAAATGTAGTTTCTATTTTTGTTCGATCATACCCATGGATCAAACCCTTCAGTTATTATTCGGCTTCTATTCCTAGGACTATGTTAAAAATTCGACATTTCGATAATTTTATAGCATGCATAATGTGGCCACTATTGTTATAGATATGGTTGACATTTTTAATAATGATATATTGAGTAATTTCCACACATTTGATATGTGATAAAGTTTAATATGTTCCATTGTCTGATAAAAAATGTCTACTTTCTTCAATGCAAAAGAATATGTTTTGATTAAAGTTGTTATTCGACTCTAATTGTTTACGTTCATGTTCGTTTATATTTTCATTCAATTAATGTACATGTTTATGCATATTTTATCGAATGAGAATTTTTTATATTCGAAATTGTTCAAATATTTATATGAATGTTCATGTTGTTTAAATAATTTATTCCAAAGTAGTCGAAGAATCTATTCAAATTTGTTTGAATTTTATATTGGAATTCAATATATACTTTTAGATTAAACTTGAAAAAATAAAAGAAAATACTTTGAAGAAAANAGCTAAAAACCAAAATAAATGCACGGCAGTATATAGTGGAAACCCCGTGAATTGGGGTGAAAACCACTCGACTAAGAGCTGATTATGCTCTTAGCCTGCTCACTAATGAAATAACTTAACAGTTTATACAAGACAGTCTAATGAAAATGACGAGGTAAAGAAAGCGATAAGAATCCGGCAGAGTAACAGCCTGTTCTTCCGCGTCCAAAAGGTCCTGTTATTTCCTTCGTCTTGCCCTGTATTTATAGAGTCGTCGGCGAGTGTAATCCACGTCCTGTAATCGCCTCTGACAAGTTTGTTAGAGGTTGTTATCGCAGGATGTAAAACGAGGCTGGGACCGAGGCGTGGTCTGCGTGATCGGGCCCGAAGCATGATAAACGTGATAGGGCCCGAAGCGTGGAACGCGTGAGCCTGTAACCGTTTTGTAACCGTTCGGACCGAACCCCGGAGCCAGCTGGCAGATAACGCTTTTATTTACTAAGGTTATCTTCGGTCCTCTGTGTTGAACATCAGGCCGCTCTTCCTAAAGGTGTAAGTGGACTATAAGAGTTCGTTTTGATTATTTAAGTCGGCCCAACTGTTATCGGGCTTCACCCATTACATGGTACCCGGTCCTAGAGTTCTCATTAGTAACGATACCGAAATACCAAAATTGAAATACAAAACAAATGTCATCTCATTCCTCTTAAATAAATTAACTATAATCTTATTTAATTCTATTAGCTTATATCTATTTTAATATTTTTGGAATTAAATATGAAAACTATTATTACAAAATAGATATGTAAAATTATTTTCTTAATGTATACATTTTTTTATAATTTTTAAAAATATTGTGCTCATATATATATTGTTCAACATCATCTAAATATAATGAATAAATCCAAATATGAATCATTTTTATATAGTTGTAATATTTTATATTTAAAAAACAAATGTAATATAATTATGTGTTATATTTAATAAATATATATATATTTAAAAATATAATTTTGGTATTCAGAATTTTACCAAATTTTTATTTAGTAACCGAATACTAAATCAAATAACAAAATTATTCAAAATCAAATACCAAATCAAATTCCGAATACCAATTATCAAAATAACAAAATTTTGGTATGATATTTGGTATTCCGAATTATTTGCTCACCCCTAAATAAAACATGAAAAAAATTACGTAAAATGGTATTGGTACACTACTTTATAACACATGGAAGAAGTTTTGTATTTCATGTAAATCCGAACACAATTCCTAGAGAATACATAGTAAATATTAAAAGTGGTCAAAATAACATTTCGCAAGGTTTGAGTTGGTCTTTTTCGATCTTTGTGATTTATAAAAAATTGAACCAAAATCTTAATTTTATATATAAGTCATATATCCGATCTATATAAGGGAGATTAATCTATAACTAAAGATCAAGTTATGAGTTCGGTCTGTGTTAGGTCTTGATCGAGATTTTAGTTCAATATTTTGATATACTAAAATAAAAATAAAAATAATGTTTTATTACAAATATAAGTTATAAAAAACAATTAATGATCGTTTTAAAAACTATGGATGATCGTTTAAAAATTATAAAAAAATTAAATGATCGTTTAAAATTCGGGTGGATCATTTTAGATTTGAGCCGGTTAGATCCTCGGAACCACTCTTACCAAATCCCATCTCTAGTACGCATGTGAATAATAGAGAAACATAAGATTAGTAATAAAATAGGAATATGGTATATTTCGTAAATATGGAAAATTAAGAGTATATAACAAATATTTAAATAGAAAAGGGTGTTCAATGTAAAAATGAAACAAAAACATAATTGCTAAGACACCCATTCTTCTCTTGCATTCAGAGTTCAGACAAAGCAAAAGAAAATAAAAATAAGTTTAAATTTACTGTACGAACATGCCTTTTCTTCTTTTTCTCTGTGCATTCATTGTTGATTCTTTGTTCTGGCTTTTGAACTTCCCCAAATTGGGACATCCAAACCCTAAATCGTCGGTCAGCAATGGGAAGCGACGTGGAGGCAGGTTTCGCAAAGCTGCAAGGTGAAGACTTCGAGTACTACATGCAAACATACTCCATTATACTTGGTCGGAACTCTAAGAAGTCCTCCGTCGACGTCGACCTCTCTTCTCTCGGCGGTGGAATGAACATAAGCCGCCATCACGCTCGCATTTTTTACGATTTTCAACGACGTCGTTTTGCCTTAGAGGTTCTAGGTAAGAATGGTTGCCTTGTTGAAGGCGTTCTTCATCTTCCTGGTAACCCTCCGGTGAAGCTTGATTCTCAGGATCTTTTACAAATTGGGGACAAAGAATTCTACTTTTTGTTACCTGTTAGAAGTATTCTCGGCGGTCCGATCGGTCCAAGGCACCAGCCTACAAATTATTCAATTGGATCATCAACGCATCAATATCCTCCTCCTGCTGCGCAGAGTTTAATGCATCATTTGGGGCTGCCTCAAGGTGTAGGAACTGGGCCTGTTGGGTATGGGAAAAAGGGAAGAATTAGAGGTGAGTACTTGGAGGATGAACATAATGAGGATGATGGTGAAAATGGATCATGTGGAAGTAAAAGAATGAAGAAAGGCGATATTGGTGATTTGCAGAGTAATTGTGGATATGGGTTCAGTTCTGGGCAATTGGGTGAGTTAAATCATACATTTTTTTTACATGAAAGCTGTGTATAATGGTGGTTGAAGTATCAAATTTTGAGATGAAATTTGGATTGATTTATAATAGAGATTTTGAACTGTCGTCTCCTCTTATATGCTATATTTGTGTACATTCCCGTCATAAATTCGAATAGACTATAGTTTCAATATGGTATCGAAATTAGTGCAGTCAAAATCTTGATTATCAATACTAGAAATTTGTAAGTATTTGGACTTGAGGGGTGTATTGAAATATCAAATTGTCTCAGTCTCATATTGGATTGGTTTATATGAGAGAAGGGGTATTAAAGTAATTGACTTGTTCAACTCTTTTACGTTGTGATATCCGTGTGTACACTCCCGTTATAATATCGATAGACTCTGTAATTTCAAAAATGCTTTTATTCATTGATGCTTATGATAATGAAATAATGGGATTTTTGGTTTGGTGCAGAAAAAAAGGTGGATGGAAATAGGGAAAGTGAGGATGATGAAATTCTTCAGTTAGAAGAAAAAGATATTGTATCATCAGTAGCAAATGTGCTATCTGATTTATGTGGCCCTGGAGAATGGATGCCAATGGAGAAACTTCACTCTGAGGTACCATTTTTTCATGCAAATCCTTAAGCTTTTTTCTACATAATTATGTAATTTTGTTCAAAGATGTAGTTTTTATGTAGTAATGATGATGGCTTTGTAAGCAGGCTAGTTAATTGAGCTATGAGCTTATGCCATTAAAGTTCCCAAATTTTGTATAATTTGATAACTCTAGTGCCTAAGGTTTCTTAATTTTGATAAATCTACTGCTCAAGGTTTTCTGGAGGTAAAACTAATCCTCAAACTTTGTTTTTTTGGCAAAATTAGTCCTCAAAATTTAATTTGTTGTAAATTGATCCTCAAATTTTGTAGACTAATTTTACCACTAGAGGACTGAATATGCCAAATTTTGGAAATCTTGGGACCGTTTTGTCAAAACTATCAAAATATGTGAACTACGAATACCAAACTAAAGTTTGGAAACCAAATTTGTATAATCACGAAATATTGAGGACCAAACATGATATTTTCTCATTGATTGAGTTATAATTGTGTTGGTGGCAGTTAGTAGAGAAATTCAGTGAGGTATGGCATCATGGTAGAGTGAGGAAATACTTGAGACAGGACGAGGAGTCGAGTCCGGAATCAAAGGGGAAACCATGGGGTGGTTTGCTCAAGTTGTTAAGGAAGTATCCTGAGCATTTTGTTATTAACATAAGATCGACCGGAAGGGTCGCGCTCGAGTTCGTCTCCCTCGTGTCACTAATTTCATGAATTCAGAGGCAGATAGATGTGTATGTATGTATGTTAATTCCATCAACTTGCTTCATGTTTTGTATCATTAACTCATTGTAACTTTATTCATTCTTCTTCAACTCCAATCAAATAACACAACCAATAAAAGTGTAGATATTTACTCACCTAATGTGCGTCTGAGATTGGATCAATGCTTAAAAAATCGAAACCCTATGCTAGATAAGCTCCGTGCACATTGAATTTATATTCTTAATGCTCGATCACATCATGAACACTCTTGGAATTTATAATAATAAATAATAGATTTAAAAACAGAAAAGCAGAAAAATAACTATAAATAAGAGACTGTATTATTGAATTAAAACAAGATATATATAATTATATATGCTTAAAGATCCCTATCTCTGTATCTGTATACCAAATGTAGACATACCAAATATTTGTGTATTCTGTATAGCCAACAAAAATGTTGGTTTCATACTCCATCCTCAGCATTAACAAACCTGAATGTGAGGAGGAAGGTCAAAATTTATGTCAAAACATTGTATAGTCGACAAGGGAAAAGGTCGAAATTACCTCAAACATGTGAATAGATAAATAATCACATATTCCAGGATGACTTGAGATCAAATTGTATAAGGGGAGAAGAGATTTATCTCTTAAAAGAAAAAAAATGAGTATTATGGTTATAAAATGTATCTCTTGTTTCAGGTTAGTTTTGGTGTGGTTTAGTTGATGTAGACGGGCTACGTCGTATCCAACAACCGATTTTCGAACCCTGTGATTGCCCAAAAGGAAGATTTTATTTTCAGTGTAACACCTTGAGTAGTTTTGATGAATAGCTCACCTTTATCTTGTTCTCCTTTAGAGTTTCCAGCGTCTGAGAAAGCTCAACTTGTTTTGATGCTGTTGTTAGCAAGGTCTGCCAAAAGTAATATCTCTTGTTTAGTACTCTGTCAACTTATAGACTAGAAAAAGAACTAAGAAATTATGGGATATACACTAAAATAGAGGCACAAGTTCACCTTTTTTGTCCTCTGTAAGTCATACTCAATGCTCTTTATGCGATCAAGAGATTCGTGTATAATGTCTTCCTTTTCTGGTGGAATTTTTGGTGGTTTTTGAGAAATTTCATTTACTACGTTCTCTAGATGCTGCAATTTCTGGTAGAAAGGTTGCATAAGTTCGTCTTTGTTCAGCTGTGTGCTCTCTTCTATGTAATTTGAACCATTCTGAACTCTATTTCTTTGATGTTCTTCAGGAACCGTATCCACAAATTGAACCTTGAAAACATTTCTAACTAGCCACGTTAATACAAAGAATATGAATGCAAATAATCCGAGTCTTGTTTTTGTCACAGCTTCCAGGATAGATCCAATCAACGTCCTTAATTGCGGTGTGCGAACATGTACGTCTGTGTTAGGTCAGCTTGTCAATGTTTAAGTAAAATGATAATCGACAATGTTCGGATGCAATTACAAAGGAAATGCATCATATATATTTCTAAATTTCCACCTAGGGATATTCTCATTCACATGAACCCAACGACATGTGAGAGACGAAAAACAAAATCTCTTTGATTTTGTAATAGCAACTAAACTCCGAAAGAGAATTATGTGCGAACATGTAAATCTCATTGATGATTCTTCCTATATTATGATCATGTCAAGTGAAATAAAGTAAAATCATGTCATGTGAAATCTAGCTTGTTACTTACTTGCTTCCTCAGAATTACATGGTTCCAATCTCTGCAATGTTTCCCTCGTCTGAAAACACAGTAGTAAACATAGATCATGATTTGCAAACCGAAGATGGCTAGAAAAAAAAAGAGTTGATAAGTTACTGCTTCTCCTAAAGAACATTAAGCTGATTTTGACCCATAAGAATCATGTAGCTGGCTGATCTTAAATGAGCGCAGGTAGATCTTTATTTACTCCCATATCATAGAAACCGTGCGACGATAAACAAATAGTGTAATGAAATAAAAAAAAATTGAGGTCTCTTACGGTACTGGAAGCTGGAATCACATCCATGCTGCCATGAAGAGGACTTGAGACAGAAGGTTGGACAGTGTCACTGGGGATCTATGGAAAGAAGTGATGTCATAGTAGCGAGCAAAGCTTCCTGTCATGTAA
Organism: Utricularia reniformis; assembly: GCA_009725065.1. NCBI lineage: Eukaryota > Viridiplantae > Streptophyta > Magnoliopsida > Lamiales > Lentibulariaceae > Utricularia > Utricularia reniformis. The sequence continues at coordinate 208,208 of RWGZ01001077.1, forward strand.
GAAATGCGTGCAACAATTTTCTCACCACTCTATCAACTTGCTTGATCTCAAAACCATCAGCTTCCGAGCTAACACGAAATCTTTCACCACTTTCAGCCTCCTATACAATAGAGATTAGCATTAAAGCAAGATGATTATCATCAAACAAACATTGTACCTTTGGATTAATCAAATTGATTTGAAATTCATCTTCACCCGAGCAGTCAGTAATGGTTTTCTCATGAATTGTCTCACCATTTTGAATAGCATGAACAAGCTGCATAAATATTGCGATAAAAGTTAAATGCAAAATAATGCAGCAATAAAAAGAAAGAAGAAAGAATAAGAAAAAAAACGAAGGAAAAATTGTTGATGCATTATCATACATAAATTTAAAATGTTCAACATAATTAGAGTATTCACCGTCATCAGATGCGAATCCTTCCAAGGCCCTTTACTGGATTTAAGACAACCGCCTTCATGTGGGCAGGAACAGGTTCCACCTAAAAATTCTGGCAGCTGACTGTAGGAGTAAGAAGTTCAGTATGTCTATCAAATCAATGTTGGAGAATTGCAACTATAGAACTGCAAAAAAGTAAATTACCCCACCTTGCATCTATGATTTCAAGTAGCTTTTGCTGAAATTTAGTATCTAAAACCTGAAGATCAGTAAATATTAAAAATTGCATGTACATTTCCTCTCAGAAAGAAAATGCAGATAAAAGAAGAAGCAGATAGTTTACATTTATTTTTGAGGTTGTCCTCGGATCCAACAGCCCTTTTCCCCAATTCCACAAATGCTTAAATCCATTACCAGCATTTACAATAAACATTTGATGCAGTGTCTGAAAAAGATGAATACAGATAAAAAGATGCATTGAATCTAATAGAAAAAATATGAAGGCTAAACGAATTCATGAATAAGGTTGGAATACCTCAGGATAGTTATTGCCATCAATTCTCTGAATGTGCATTACAAGATCATGCGCAACCTTTCCAAAGCTCATCCAATTCTTACCATGTTTACAAAGATGAGTAATTTAGCATAATGGATAACATACTCAAACTGTGTTATGGTAAATGGAAAAGAACAGACCAGCCCCTGTACATCCAGAATCGTCACTGTTGAATCAATATGACGCTTGGCCACAATTGAGCATGCTGGGAACTTTTCAGAAAATAGTTTTTCAAAACCTTGGATGTGGTATTTCAAGAACCGATCCACTGTGGTAACACTCATAAGCTTACTGGGCTCAACTTGACCAATTCTTTCAATATACACAGGCCGACCTCCTTTATCTATACCATGAAAACCATGTGGATAGTACCTCTGAACTTTGTCAAACTCATCATAATGAAAATCCTGCATCATATACATCATGATATCAGCAAAAAGACTGAAAAATATATTTTGTATCTTTCACATGCAGTAATAATATGTTGTCAACAATGTAGATCCTGACTTGGGACTCTATATCGTTACAAATCTAAATATAGTGAAGAATAAGATTAACATGTTATACCAAAATCTTTTTTGGGATGTATGAGAATTTAAGCCAAATTCCGAAGTAAAAATAGAACAAAGTAATATAGAATGATTGGATAAAGAATGACCAAATTTTTACATGCATTATCTATGCCATAAGATAAACTGGCACTGGACATTCCAAAAATGAGAACATCAATGAAGTTAAAGGTACATATAGCATCTTTCCAAAGTAATATCAGTTTTCAAGTTTGAAACGAATAAAAAGCACTTATTCATACCCTCAGGAGGTAAAAGAAAACTACAAGATACTCCAATAAAACAACATATACCTGGATGATAGTGTCTACCCGATTCTCTTTCCTCCATTTCATCATGTCCACCCACATCTTCATTGCCTTATCAAGATCAAACTTCCTTGCTTTCAAATATCTGCAGTACGTTAAGTTCATTTACCCTATTTATAATGTAAAGAAGCTACAATTTTTAACAGGTTTAAGGGGATCCATCATATGTACCGTTAGTTCATGAAGAAAAGAAAAATCATCAAGTTATTCCAGATTAGCAAAAGCAAATACAAGGATAAGATAATAGTACGTGCCATATACCTCAACAAGGTATGGTAATCATCGTGAACAGGGGGAAGCAAGTCTCTTTCTATCAAAGCCTCACGAAAAACATTGATTGCATTCCCCTCCTTCTCATCTATGTATTCTTTTGCCGAAATCGAAGCAAACCGGCAACGGAGCAACCCATTTATACGTTTCTCTGCAGAATGAGAAGTTCTAGAAGAATTTCCTGACTTTCTGCGGAAGGATTTCACACGG
>RWGZ01001077.1:214591-226515 GCA_009725065.1 Utricularia reniformis
TCAATATAAATGTTATTGTTGATTAAATCTATTTTTTCCTTATCATATCCCACCTACACCCACATGACAACCCAAATAAAGACAAGTTCACATATTCAGTCATTATTTAATAGATATAAGGATAACATTGTAGATTTTCTGATATATGATAACTTGAGTGAATTTCAATACACATTGAAATGACTTATTTTTATTTACACTTATGCCATAATATGTTTTTAGAAATTACTTGAGCAAATGTTTGATGTGTATAAGTAGAAGAACCTATAATTTTAAGAAAATTAGAGAATTAATAATATTATAATATAATAATTGAATATAACGAATATATTTAGTTAAATGGTAATATAACATAATAATCATCATTAACTATAAAGGAATAATATAAAGTTATATTTGTAATGCAATCGTATCATTTGAAGAATATGTCGATAACCATAATTAAAGTACCTTATAATATTTCTAATGTTAATTAGAATATAATAGAATAATATTATAATAAATAATATCGTTAAGTCATGAAAAGCACATATGGGCAATCTTAGGTAGGGTCAAATGACTCTACAAGTGTCGGCTGTGAACGACTAGGAGATATAACGACAAGGTCACCAAGTTGTGACCGACAATCGTTGTATCTTCCGCATTTAACCAATAGTGTATTGAATATTGGACAGTAATCAATAATGATTGCAACTAAAATCATTAGGGACAATGACCAACAAGTTGATTGGTCGCCAAAGTTCTCGGCATGAATCATTCATGACAACATCGGCCTGGGCCGGAAATAGACAACCAAGATAAATCCCGTCAAAATTATTCTTATACATTTTATCATCTACATAAATGAACTTAGTGGATATTTGCATGGTTCTGCGGTCATTGCCTTCGTGAGTTGACAACTCTAATGTGATCAAATAATGGACAATAACATCATTTCAAGATGGTTTTTCAGGTAAGACATTCAATAAAAACAAGTTATTACTCGAGATTAGCCACTTTGAAGGCCAACCTTCTCGTAAGGATGATAGATATATGATAATGCATCATCATTTTAGAGATCTTGATTCATGTAAAAGTTCAAGAATTATGACAGATTTGTTTTAAAGTAATCTATCTCGGCTTCTTGAGTAAAACCTCGTGCGACCAAAGGTGTTTTATAATTAATGTTTCCATCTACACACATCTTTGTTTTAAATATCCAATTGAATCCCACAATATTCTTCTCAGGTAGCTTATCAACTAATGTCGATCCCCTATATTTTTCAATCATCTTAACTTGCTCCCTCCATCATGGTTGATTTCCACTTAGGTATATTGAGTGCTTCTATAACACACTTGGATTCCATATTCTCAAGACTACATTTGCATACTCGTATAATCATTAGAGTCCCAATGAAGCCTTCTTATTTGTGAATAATAACAATGAAGAAATAGTTATCATCTCCATCTATGTGGATGATATATTTCTCATTACAATCAAGAGGAAAGGGTTGAAAAATTAAAGAAAAACCTCATCACACATTTTGAGATAATAAAATCATGAACTGTCCGGAAGGAATACTGGTTACTCAACAAAAGTACTCTCTAATGATGTTGAGTCGCTTCACGATGATGGATAGTAATCTTATAGGGACACCCATTGATGATGGAATTGGAGAAACTATATAGATCGATAATTGGATGCTTGATGTTCGTCACCCATACCTGAAAACACATTCTCTATGCTATTAACTTTCTTACAAGATCCAAATAAGAGTCATATGCAAGCTGACAAACGAATCATGAGATACATAAGAGGAACTACTATTCTGTATAGAATGAAATCTGAGTGGAAGTTTATGTGAATAATGGTAGTGTATTAGAACCTGTTATCTATTTGGTTTGGGAGCAGACAACTGTTGGCTAATCACTAATCATGTTGTAAATTATGCATATTATATTTCAGTTATCTATACTACTAAGACTCTCTGTAACCATACTGCTTTCTCCGTTGTTACACGCTGAGCATATTTCTGATTTTTTTTTTAATTATTTAAAATTATTACATTCTTTTAATATATAAAAATAAAATATTAGTATTATTAATTTATTTTTATAATTTAAATATGTAATTTAGTAAATAAGTAATTATAAATATTAAAAAAAATTAGTATTTTATTTTGATAAATAAATATGTAACTTTATGTAAAATTTGATCGTTTCGAAATGACGATACTAAAAATGAGTATGAAGCAATAAAAAGAAATACAATCTAAACATTGAAATATAATATATACAACGATGCAAATTAATAAATAATGTTTAAACATCGAGATTATCGAAATTAAAACATAATATTTATTAATAAATTGAATAGTAAATAAATAAATTTGATGAAATAGAAAGATAAAATGAAATTAGAATATAAAAGATGATGTTGATAAAAGAGAAATAAATAATGATATAGATGAGTGAGAAGTTTTAGAAGTAGAAAGAAAATATGATATGAATGTAAAAGAATGATGATGTATAGAGAGATTTATACAACGCAAATGATTTTATATACGAACAAAGTTAGATATAAGCTTATAAAATCAACTCTACTTGAAATTAGAATCATTAGTCGCCTATTTATATGGGACAATCCATTTCGGGTGGTTTTCAAAACAAAAACGACAACATGGTTACCTACAATTCTATCTTCATCTTCTTCGCATTTATCACGCCAATACTTCTTTTCTTCAAGTTGAAGAACCAGAAAAAAAGGAATGCTTCAAGTAAGAGAAAGCTCCCCCCGGCTCCACCGAAGCTCCCTGTTATTGGAAACCTCCATCAACTCGGGACGTCGCCTCACAAATCTTTGCTCGAGCTATCAAGAAAATATGGCGATCTCATGTTCTTGAAACTCGGTTCCGTGCCAACTGTAGTCGTTTCATCAGCCAAGATGGCACAAGAAATATTCACGAACCATGATCTTCCTTTCTCAAGCCGGCCATCTATGTATGCAATGACCAAGTTCACAAAAAATGCCAACATTTCATTCGCGCCTTATGGGGAGAACTGGCGTGAGATTAGGAAAATTGCAGTTCTGGAACTGTTGACTGTAAAGCGAGTCGAATCCTTTGAGAATGATCGAGCAGAAGAAGTTGCTCATATGATAAATGAAATTGCAAAAGCTAACTCTACCGTAGACTTGAGTTATCTGGCTTTCCGTCTCTCAAACGCCGTGATCAGTCGTGCTGCTTTTGGTCAAAGAGAGGACCCTGGATTAGAGAAGATTATGCATAAAGTGCAGATGATGGCTGCAGAGTTCAATATCGCAGATTTCTTTCCATGGTTGGGTATGATGAACAAGATCAATGGAGTGGACAAGGAGATAAATAAGTGTAAAATTGAACTTGATAGGTTCTTTGACAAGGTAATTCAACAGCATCAAAACAAACAGAAACCAGAGTCGCACGCACAAGAGGATATCATAGATGCTTTGCTCAGAATTCAGGAAGATAGTAATCGTTCAATCAAGCTAACCAGTGACAATATTAAGGGTGTTTTCCTGGTAGTGTAACAATTTTTCTACCAGTTTTCTTGATTGGCTTGATCTGAATTGTATTTGCAGGATGTGTTCTTTGCTGGTACTGATACTTCATCTGCTACGATTGTGTGGACAATGACTGAACTCATGAGAAACCCAAAAACAAGAGAAAAACTGCAACGAGAAGTTCGTGAAGTGGGCACCGGAAAACAAGTAATACAAGAGAAGGACCTCCCAAAACTGACATATCTCAAACTCGTAATCAGAGAATCACTCAGACTTCATCCACCGGGGCCATTATTGCTCCCTAGAGAAACAACCGAGACTTGTAATATCGGCGAGGATTTCGTAATTCCGGAGAAAACGAGGGTGATCATCAACGCGACGGCGCTTTCACTTGACCCAGAGTATTGGGAAAACCCAGAGAAGTTCTGGCCAGAGAGATTTGCAGATAATAAGATCGATTACAAAGGACAACATTTCGGGTATCTACCGTTCGGAACTGGAAGAAGGAGCTGCCCAGGAATCAACTTTGCTGTGCAATTAGTGGAGTTGGCAGTAGCTAATCTAATTTTCCGGTATGATTGGGAGCTTCCGGATGGGATTGCGGCAGAAGATGTTGATATGGAGGAACAAATAGGTTTGGTAATGCAAAAGAAGGTTCCTCTTTGTCTTGTTGCTAAACCTTTCTCTGTTTAGTTTAGAGTTTAGACCATCCATGTTTCGCTATTACAAACAATGTTTTTCGCGGTAAACCAATTCTTACGTCAAATATTGGATCTGATGGATATTTTTTTTGTACCGCCAAATATTGAATATTTGGATCGATTTGAAGTTTTTTTTGGATATGATTTTAAAATATTAATTAAGTATTATTTTTTAAAAAATAAAAAATAAAATAAAATTTGGTATTGATCGATATATCGTTTGTACTGCTTATATAGATCCTGATCGATACGGAATTACAGACCGATATGAAAACATTGATTTGAAGTTACTAAAATAAAAATTTCCTCTTTCTTAAAAGAATTTTGGAGTTAGCATAGAGATTTTAATACTATTAAAAGTTACTGATTTTAAACTATACGGCATCGACTCGTCCGATTGATTCGGTGCGACTCGACTCGACAAGAGTATGAGAGTCAGATTTTTTTCGACTCGGCTCGGATTATTAAATAAAATAATATTAAATAAAAGTAAAATTAAAAAAATTAAGTGTTAGAATTTATAAAAAATTGCATAAAGTCAAGTTTAAAACTACAAATATTTATCAATTCATTATATAAGAAGATTTAACTTATAAAAAATAAATATCGTTCGTCGATTCTACCATCTCCCTAAAAACAACCACTTTTTTATCTATTATCACTTGTATAAAGAATTTACAAGTAGAAAAACACATAAGATACATTTCCGATGAATAAAAAAATCAAATTAAGGAATTAATCAAAACTACGTCATTTTGTGTCAAGTGACAAGAGTCAGAACGAGTCGAAGTGTCTGACTCAACTCGACTCGACACGGGAAAATGTGAAAAATTGATGAGTCCGTGCCGCATAGATTTTAAATAGTATATATAAATTACATCACACAAAATTATTTACAAGAATAGGAATACTTTTTAATTAGATTTATTGCATATTTTAAATTTCATGTTTGATAATATATATATATATATATTAATGTAATTACTGTAAACAAAAATATGTATAATTAACTTATTCATAGAAAATAATTGACTAATATTAATGATAATTTTAAATATAAAATAATAATGTTTTTATTATAATATGGTATATTAAAATAAAATTTTCAATTAGAAGATATGTTGAAAATTTAGAAATATATAAATATTTTTATAGGGGTAGGAATTAGTGTTATTTCACGGACATTAAACTAGTTCTATGTCTTATATCACATACTAAACACTAAACTATATGGTATATTATTATACATGATTAATATGCTAAAACTAACAAATTAATATTTAATAGATAATTTAAAATTTTGTTTAAATAGTAGAATATGATTGATAAAAATTGTTTAATTAGAAAAAGTGTTAATTATGTCATCTAAACCTAAGATTCATAGCCCTACTAATATTCATAGTATATGTTAAGAGTAAAAATCTACTCTACGATATTTAATGAATTAGGTGAGGATATCGTTGGTATTCGGTTGCCGTAATGAAAGGAAAACAAGAAATTATACGTGGGAAACTCAAGAATCGGGAGGAAAACTCACGGGGCACCAAACCAATGAAGAATTCACTATAAGCTTCGAATCAGGAACACTCCAGAGAGCTTGTCATCCTTCAACATTTCCAGTCTCCATTTTATAGAGATATTCTACATATTTTAATTGTACATAATTTAATCGTAATCTTTTGTGATCACATCGCAGCCGCCTCGAGCTAATTTATGAGACTTTTGGCCACGCCGAAGCCGCACACCGCCGCCTGGAGTAATGGCGCAGCTTTCGTTGACATTTCCCCCGAAGATGTCGATCGCACACCCATCTTTCCGATCGTAGCAATTTATTGCCGATCCTGCATCGCTCCATATGATACCGATCGACTGATTACTGATTCCTTCATCCGATCGGTAAAAGGACGGTCGATCTGGCATACTAACCAATCCTGACCGGTTGTCATAAGTCGTGTATTAACATTAGCCCCTCAACCGTTCGTCATAGTCAAACGTCGGAGGAAGTCGACATTGTCGTGACTTATATGCAGCCACAAATCGCCAATAATTATCCCGATCGACGCGTAGGCTTTCAAACTCTGACATCCTATTCAGTGTGTCAGATCTATTCATCTTGAAAACCGTGCGGAAGCCAGAAAGTCGCAATCTGGGTCGTCCACGTGGCACAATCCTGAGCGTTGCTCTCAAAAAAAACCCTCGTCGTCGTCGTCATTTCAAATAGCGCTTCCTAAAACACCTCTGCTCTCTGCTTCCAGGCAATTTTCTGCAAACAATTAACTATGGCGACTACTCTTTTCTACCCATAATCATCCAGGTTTATTTTGTTTTCCCTACTTGTACGATCTTTAATTAGATTTTACTCCCTTTTTGCGATCAAACGTGATTTTTCCTACTATCATAGCGAGTTTCTTCTATATTCTTAGGTTTCCAGTAGGTTCACACATATTGTTTTGCGGTATTTAATTTATGATGCTTAACCTTACTTGCAGATGGCTCCATCTCTAAATCTTGACATAGTTCGCGAGAAATTTGGTTTTCCTGAAAAATATCAACTGGAAATCGGCAAACATGGTTCTGAGCCTTGGCCTGCTACCGGACGATCGTCAATGGGCAATGCCATACCAGTGACGATCTCTGCCTCGAAGAATGCATTGAGGTTCCCACTCTATCCCTTTGTAACTTAACTAATGTGGGCCCTGGCGATGCCCGTTTTTGCTCTAATGCCCATTACTGCGACGCTGCTAGCATGGCCGCGACCATCACCAACTTCCTGATGATCTACAAGGTGATGTGGCGATCGGGCACCCACGTTTTTGCACAACGTTAGCTCTAATACTTCTCCAGCAAAGGTAAAACAATGATCTTGTCGAGCGACCAGATTTGCAACGCAACTGGTACAACTCTTTCGTCTGGGTCGGGATTCAAAATGATAACCTTGAATTCCCTCTCCAAGTATCGTCTGCTACAGGAAAATTCATGGTCGAAGGTGAAGAAACGATTCTAACTGCCGATCAGCTGAAGAATTTGCATGCTCTGATGGAAAATTTTCCAGAAAAAGACGATCGTCTTAACTGGAAAGTATTATGTGCAGAGGATAATTTTTCCCGCCTGTGCATAACAGGTCGATCGATGAGCGATCGCATCGGTCGGCCCTGGGCTCAACCATCATCTCCTCCCGAAGAACGTAAGCTTATTTTTATAGTTTTTCATTCATTTCAGTTATAACTGCATTTTTTACTCCAGATTTCAGCTTCCTCCTCTAAACTTTCTTCTGGAGGGAAACTGAAGAGGAAACAAGAGATGATCGCCAAAGGATTGCAGAGGAAGGCCAAAAAGACGAAAGTAATTTGTACTTTTGCTCATTCAACATCCCACATTTGTCTCATATTTTCCATATATTCGCAGGTTTCCGCATATAAAAGGAAATCCCCAACACTATCTCCCTCTTCTTCATCCTTGAAAATAACTACAGAAAGGGATGTTTCTGAGGCGGGAGAAGCATCATGACTAGCTGATGATGTAGAATGATCATCACCAAACCCATTGGCAATCGTCGCCATTCCAATGGAATCCCTCGGTGAAAGGGTAAACCAATTTTTTTACGATCTAACACTTGAAAGTTGCTTTAGGATCGCGGGTTAGATTGCCGAACGCCGCTTACTCTTCAATGAATTCCTGCAGGCTGAACAAGTCCAACTGATCGACTATCCAAGGGAACCTCCTACAAGGTCGTAAACAACCCTAATGACCGACCTTCCGCCTCCTCCAGTCCAAACTCAGATGGCGAATGAAGCTGCAGCACTCTCGGAAGCCAGTTCGTCATCTGAAAGAGAGAGTTTTCCTTCATGGTTTGCTGAATTTCAAAGCAAAAACATGGAGGATAACTTCAATCTTCTACCATCGGTCGGCAGCGACGCTAATGAAATGTCTGACAGTTTCTTTGGCTGTGGGAATGCTCGTCAGTACTCACATTGACGAGATGATGGAGGTCCGGACACTGTCGACCGACCCACCTGTTTCACTTGGTAAAGCGGTGATCGCCATTCGTGAGGTATTTTGCATAACGTTATTTAAATGTTCCATACTGATTATTGCTGATCCAATCATTTGTCGCCCATCGCAGACATCGAAGGAAATGTTGTCTCTGTATCATAAGACAACATGCTCTTTAAAGGCGGTCGCACTTCTGCGGAAGAAACTTTCTAAGGCAAATGATCAAGCCGCAGAAGACAAATGAAATTGCTAGGCTAGAGGGGGAGCTAGCCGAAGCAAGACGTCAAGCCCAAGAACTCCCCCACATTCAGGAAGAAAACAAAACTTTGAGGAACATAGTGGATGTGGTCACTAAGGAATTATCTCGTTCGGCCAAAGAGATCCATGCAGAAATGAAAAGAAAGCCGAGGCTGAAGTCCAGCGCGACCTCTTTGAAGTTAAGCTGGAGGTCGAACGGAAAAATATCGATTTGCGTCAATCGCACTTAAATATGCTGAGGAAGATATCGCCACATTTTAATGGTCCAAAAAGATAAGATTCATCATTTTATGAACTCTGCAGATGACATTCTTCAGGATATTAACAAGAAGTGCTCAGATTATGACGGTCGGATGTCCGCTCTTCAACAAACGATCGACAAACATAAAGAAGACATGTCGTCATTTTTGGATCGGTTCGTGGTCTCGCCAACATTCAAAACCTTGGCGACGACTTACTCACTTGGATTAGTGGAGGAGCAAAAGACGATCATAAAGCAACAAATCGTCAACATCTTTGAACTCAACCCTAACTCCGATGAATGGGAGCGTGTGGATCCCCTTACTTTTGATGGGAACTTTAATCCTCGCTCGCCCATTGAGCCGGACGATCCTGATCCAGAATTTCATCCTCATGTCGATCGGTTGGATAATCTTGTTCTAGATAGTCTAGGGGCCTTAACATTTAGCTCCTCATCTTCCTGAATGTAGTTTTGTAATTTCTTCAATAATAATAATTTCAATTGTCGATCAATATCCTACTGCTTTAATACTGATCGACACAATCATTCTACCCAGAATTCCAGAATCCTGCCCAAGTATTGTTCATATTGTGGATCGATCATCTGATTTTCCATCACATTTAAACCATGAGATGTAAACAACAACGCAGTGGGCAATTTACCAAGGTAGCCTCGGGTACATATGTCTATTCCATAGCACATGTGTAACATCTCTAATTCCCACTCTTGAAGAATATTACAATGATGATCAATCTGCTGGATCAATTCGTTGAAAACACAACTTTTGTCTGTATCTGTATGAGAGATTTCATATTTTAAAATGAAATATGAAGTTTTGCCAAATAGGTCTCCTGTTCAAGAGCGTTTGACACAAACATAATAAGTAGGTCTCCTTAATACAGAAAAGTCGGCCTAATTTTCGAAGAGGATTCCTGAGATGGATCGTTTGACATAATTAAAGCGAAGGTTGTTTCCTTAGTAGGGGTGATCGACGCAATTATAGCCAAAAAAGCTCCTCAGAAGGAAACGTTCTTACAACCAAAGAGTATTCCTGAAAAGGAACGTTAGACGTAATCATAGCCGAGGAGGATTCCTGAGAAGGATCGCTCCATGCGATTATAGCCGATGATGTTTCCTGATAAGGAACGATCGACATGATTATAGCCGAATAGATCTCCTGAGAAGGGACGTTCGACGTAATTATAGCCGAAGAGATCTCCTGAGAAGGGACTTTCGACACAATTATAGCCGAAGAGATCTCCTGAGAAGGGACGTTCAACACAATTATAGCCGAAGAGGTCTCCTGAGAAGGGACGTTTGACACGATTATTGATCGCTACGAGTTAACGAAAGCAGGGAATGCCGATATGGAATCCTCAAAGACACTATAAGTAATCGATAGGTTTGACATTATATGATAGGACATTATCGAAGGGGTCACTAGAATAGGACGTTCGATTTTAAGGGCGTAATAATGCATGTGTTGTCACTCGACACATTTGGATATCATGGGCAATAAATTCAAGCTAATAGCGTTTTAATTTAAATAACTTGGAAAGTTGTAGAGTTTCATCACAAGCACCATAAGTATTAGAAAATGTTACCCCAACTATAAATGATATATTCGGAGATCATCAATATTCTAGGATCTTGGGAATTCGTCGCCATTTAATGTTTCCAATCTATAAGCCCCTCCGAACAACACGTCCTTAACCCTATAAGGTACTTCCCATCGGCGATCGAGTTTGCCAAGATTTTTATGTGCTTCAACACTTCGCAGAACCAAGTCTCCCTTTAAAAACGATCGGGGATTCACGTTCTTATTATAACATTTTTCCATGGTGCGGCGATACCTTAACAGTCGATCGTAGATATCTTCTCTTTTTTCCTCGATTAAATCTAAATCCATCCTCCTCAAGTCGTCATTTTCTTCTTCCGAGTACATGGCCACCCTTTGTGTTTTCAAAATATTTTCTACCGGTACTAAGACTTCCGATCCGTAAACCAATGAAAAAAGAGTCTAACCAGTGGTATGGGTTGGAATTGTTCGATATGCCCACAATACCTCTTGTAGTCGATCGGGCCAAATGCCTCTAATATCCTCCAGCTTCCTCTTTATACCTTTAACGATCGCACGGTTGGATACCTCCGTCAGACCGTTGGTCTTAGGATGCGAAACATAGGAGAACATTTGTTTGATTCCAAGCTCAATGCACATATCCTGAACATTCTTTACCGTAAAATGTGTGCCGTTATCTGACACCAACATCCGCGGCGCTCCAAAACGTGAAATAATATTTTTTCATACTAACTTTTTAACAGCATCCTCTGTAATTGATAAAACTGGTTCAGCTTCAACCCATTTGGAAAAATATTCCACAGCAACTATACAAAACTTTCTTTGATTTATTGATCGAGAAAATGGTCCCAAAATATCGACTCCCCATCTGTTGAAAGGACAAGGGAGTGGGGTGGCATTCAACTCCGAGCCTGGTTGTTTATGATAATTAGCATGATATTGACATGGTTGACACCTTTTAATGAAATCCTTTGCATCAGCCGCCATGGTGGGCCAAAAGAAACACAATCGTCTGACCTTTTGAACAAAAGATCTTGCTCCTGAATGATTTCCGCAGATTCCCTCATGTACTTCGTTGAGTGCCGATCGTGCTTCTAAGGGACGGAGGCACCACAATAACGGTCTGTCAAAAGATTTTTTGTGCAAGATCTCGTCTTTAATGACAAACCTCCGTGCCCTTGATTCCAATCATCGTCGCTCATTTCTTTCTTCGGGGAGAACACCAATCGTCAGATAATCCACCAGCGAATGCATCCAAGCCAGCATAGGCTCAGCATCAATGTTCCCGACTAATTGTCCATCAACACTTTCAGGATCAGTCGACCATACCATATTTGGCAAAACGATCGCCGTCTTAGAATTCATAAACACATGTATGGTCCCATCATGTAAACCTTGTAAACTTGCTGCTACGCGTGCCAATGCATCAGCCTCACTATTTTCCTCCCTGGGCACATTTGACAACACAAATGATTTTAAAGATTTCACAATCTTGACCACCTCTTCTTTATATCGCTGCATAACGGGCTCATGTGTCTCAAAGGTTCCTGCAAACTATTTAGCGACCAATTTAGAATCCGTATACCCACAAATATGCATTACCCCAATATCCAAAGCAAGCCTAATTCCTTCAAT